>JAIUZE010019775.1:0-31201 GCA_022085475.1 Heliosperma pusillum
CACAACATAACAATCAAACATCGACACAACCCAAAGACAAAATCCGGACCCACCTTGGACCAGCCCAGACCGGGTCTGAACTGGCCTGGACCGGCCAGTCTGGTCCGGTTCACCACCACCACTATTTCCGGCCACCACTTAAAACAACCACCCCAAAATTCCACATTAATTCTAACATGTTTTTAATTAACAACATCCATTTTTTAAACAATCAAAACAACCATCAATCATACAAAAACCATGATTATGAAGAATCATCCAAATTCACCAAGAACAACCAACATGTTATAAAATCATAAAACACCATAATAACTACTACTTAACATGTTACTAACTAAAAATCATAAAATCATAATAATATGAACAAAAACTAAAGATGAACCAAAACTAAAAAAAACCAAAGCTACTAAGGTATGTAACATCTATTCGTCGAGTAACTCGGAATCGTTACCTTAGCTAGAAAAATCAATTAGCACCAAAATAAGAAGTATAAACTAAGAAACCCGTCTTCTAATCTTCCCCTAATATATACGAGTCACCAAACTCGTCTTCAAAATCTTCCCCTATAAGAAATGACAAGAAAAACATTATTAGAATTAAAACTTGATTTTCCATAATTAAGTGTTGAAAACGATTTTGAAACGGAAGAAAATAAACCGTACGTGAAGATGGAGAGGCGAGGATGAGATTCTAGAATTAATAAGTTAGTGACGGATTTAATTAAGAAAATGAGATTTTAAAGGTTTTTTGCTCAAGACCATGAAGAACAAATGAGAACGACAAGAACACTAGAACGATTAAAGAAAAGTATATTTTTGATCTTTATTTGATTTATTGTAAAATGAAAAGTTGTTGGTGAGTTATGTTGGGTGAGGGAGTCGTGTATTATAGAGGAAATATGGAGTCGGATTTTGAAATTGTTGTTACGGAATTAACTCGCGTTAAATAATTATATTACGGTAATTGATTAAATATTACGTTAATTAAATTAAATATCTAGATATTATGTTATATTAATGAAAAGAAATGAAAATATCAAGCCCTATGAGATGACAAAGGAGACGTGAGAAATGAACACAAATCGGGTCTGTTTTTAAGCGATTGCGGAATTTAAGTTGACAGACCGATAAAGTTACAAATATCTTAGATATTATTATTAGTTGAATCATATTAATTAAAAGATCTAACATGAGTGAAAAATAGGTGACATGGGGCGTGTGAAATGGGTAGGAATCGGGTCTGATTTTGAGCGATTTGCGTAATTTAAACGGACGGATCGATAAAGCTACAAATATCTTAGATATTTGTATTAGTTTAATCGAAACATTTAAAATATCTCAAGTGAGTGGAAAACGATGACATGGGCGTGTGACTCATGCCAAAGTCGAGTTTCGATTTTGTTACGGGATTTGCGATGACTCGGGAATAGTTAAATGACGCTCGGTTAAAAACCGTAAAAGTTATTCTTTAAATTCCGAATAAATTCAAAATAATTATATTAAATTATGATAAATCATAATAAATCTAAATAAAAATAAATCAAAAATATTATTTTTTTAAATAAAATTTCGGTCCTCCAACTTATGAGGCGAGTCGGGAAAAAGTCAACGGAAGTCAAAGTTGACTGAAAAGTCGAGAAAAGTCGAAAATGACTTAAAAGTCAAGAAAAGTTTAGGACGACTTAAAAGTCAAGAAAAGTCAATGACGACTTTTAAAAAGTCAAGAAAAGTCAAAGACGACTTAAAAGTCAAGAAAAGCAAAAGACGACTAAAAACGGTCTTTTCATGAAATCACTCAAAAATTCCAAATACGAACGCGGAATTTCAAAATAAGACTCGGAACAAAAATTCCTATTTTAAAAACTTAAGTTCTACTGAAAAGTGTTAGTAAATATTTTTACTAGAAAAATCGGGTACTTTTCGGGTTGTTACATAATGTCTTGAGCAACTAATTGATATCTATCACAAGCGGTATTTTATCATGTTATAATTCATTTAGGGGGTGTGACACTGTTTATGTTTTTTTGGTACAAAGGGAAAAGAGACATTGTTAGGGTGTCATCTTAAGTTCCTAAAGTATTATGTTCTCGTCTTAAATTGCTATATAGTGTTTTTTAAGTTCATATGAATCCAAACTCTTTGGCCTTATCAGTTCTCATTGCTTATTACGTGCAAAAAAGAACTTGGAGTGTTGGACAGTGATGTGTATACTTTCAAGCGTGTAATTGATAAAATCTTGCTGCAAAAATTACTCTAACTAATTATGTACTCTGCCAAAAATATGGTTACTAATGACAATTGACAAATTAGTCTATCATGGCAATTTAACTATCTAAAGATGCAATCAGAGCAAGACAAAAATTTTACCAAATAAAACAATGGTGTGATGTTGGCAAGGGGTAGATTAGTTGATAATTTCCATCCATGAGTTCCAACAATCATCGTAATCCTTTTTCGTACCTGAAATTTCAACACAAACATGCATTATTAGCACAAATGATAATTCTAAACACTAAACACTGACTAAGATAGAACTTGCTACTTGAACACAATAAGCACGTATACGAAAACAAAAAGAATCATCTAATCTACTTGCACTCAAAAATAAATTACATCTGAAATTTTTTTTTGTTCGTGAAGGTTATATATATAGTAATTTTTACCACAAAGTTATTTCAAAATTAGGTGAACTCTATCCTTATCTTATTTTTATTATACTCCCTCCAATTTTTCATGTTCTTCCCTCTTTCCATATTGGGCCAATTGGGGTGATCTTCCCTCTTTCCTTATTTGTAAGTAGTTGTGTGGTCCAAATTTAATTGAATGTGGGGTAGTGTGTTTTGTGTGGTCCAAATTGATTTCCTTAATCCTTGTGTCCAAAAGAAAGGGGAAGAACATGATAAATTGGAGGGAGTATTAGGTTTAGTCTTCGTGAAATACTATTGATGGATAATAACTCTTAATTAGTTTTCTTAATATTAGGTGGTTTATAAAATTTAAGACTCTCGAAAGTCATTCGCAAAAGTTGGAGACTCTATAATCGCTCGAAAAAAGCTTCCTTTAATAATATATATATATATATAGATGAGGAGTATAGCGAGAGAATAGATATATCTATTATAAGTATATAGTAGATATATATATATATATATATATATATATATATAGAATTAGGTTATTGTGAGTTGAGAGTCTTATGGTGAGTTGGTCCTCATAAATCTAGACCATAGGATTATACAAGATTGATAGTCTAGATCAAGTCCACCTGTCAGTAGTAATAAATTCTGGTTTTTTTACTGCATTTAAAAATGCTTTCTTTTTTAACGCAATTCATAATTGTTATTTCGCTTTCTCTCTCTAACGCATCAGTTACTCCTCCTTTCTCTCTCCTTTGTTACTCTGTGTTACTCCAGGCGATCCGTGATTTTTTCCTCTCTTTGTTCTTCTTTTCCTCTTATTTTCAGGTTATTTCTTCTTCTTTTCCTCTTCTTATTTCCATATATTTTGTCTTCATTCCATTTTTTACTGCTTTTTTTTTTGTTGTTTTTTGGTCCTTTTCTCTTTATTTTGTCTTTTCTCTGTATTTTACAACAAATTTCTTATGATCAAGCTTCGTCTAAATGTTTTACCTTATACATTGTTGTTTTTTCAAATTTTCTGCTTTCATTTTGTTGATTTCACATAACTATTCATAATTGTGTTTTTCCTTGTTTTTTCGCCATTACTATGTCATATTACTGCTATATTTTAGCATCTTTCAGTGTATTTGTTCGTTGATTGTTAATATAGTTTGTCTTTCAGCAGTCCTAGTTATTACATGCAATCATACTGCCAAAAAATAAACATTGAGTTGCATCTTTCATTCAATGTTACTTTCAGCAGTCTTAGTTACTTAGTGGTGTTATTGTTTATTGTCCTATTATTGTGGTGTTATTGTGGTGTTACTGTGGTGTTATTGTATTGTTAATATACGGTTATTCTTGAGTTACTGTAATTGTGGTATTTCTGTGGTGATTTTTTGTTTTTTGGGGTTACTGTGGCGTTACTTTCTGCAGTCTTAGTTAGTTAGTTTGTCTTTCAGTTTTTTCCCACTTTCTTATGTTTTTCTTTTCACGCTTTTGCGTGTTGCCTTTGTTCTTAGGTCCAAACACACATATGGACATCCTTTACAAGTGATGGTTATATAATATAGAGGAGGAAGATAGAGCATTATTTGCTAATGAATACGTAATTGAAAAGAAACAAACCATAGGTTGGGTGTTAGAGTCTGATGTGGACAAGCACTTTGAAGTTATCGTAGAAGGTCGTAAAAATAGATCAATGTGGTCAGTACTGAATAACACGGATCTAATGGACAGTGTCTTTCAACATGTCGAGAATAATGTGGATAAGAAAAATATGGCTGTTGTTTGTAAGAAGTGGTCTCAAATTTTTTTATTCCATAAAAGTGCACATGGTTTCAACGTCGAATACATGAGACGTCTTACAAGTACTACTAAGCTGGGGGTGAAGTCTGTTTTCCGGGGTTCTAAATTAGTTTCCAAACGATGCAAGTGCTATATGATTGCAGCTAAGCCCGCCAAGGCGCTTCTCCATATTCGCCAGTTTTTAAACAATAGTGATTTGGAGCATATCACACCGCCACTTCTTTTGGAGAATTATACAATTCACCTTGATCAACCAATCTATGATTTCTGTTGTTCTTTTGAACTTATAAATCATGTCCTTCATTCTGATGAAGATGTTATATTGCTTGACTAAAATTTAGGTTATGTAATGTTAGTATCAAGCACATTTTGATCAATGTAATGTCTTAGGTTCAGTTATTTCAATATTAGTTATAGCTTGGTACTTTATTTACTAGTAGTGGTCCGTCTGAATTTTGACTATTATGTCATCTTAAACTTTCTCGGCTTGTAATGTCTATTTCTATAGACTCATTTTGTAAGCTCTTCCCTTGTTATTCAAGAATGTATTATTGTGTTATTCTGTTGTTACTTTGTTATTGTAAGCTTGTGGTGTTATTGTTTTGTTATTGTGGTGTTACTGTGTTGTTACTGTGGTGTTATTGTAGGCTTGTTGTGTTACTTTGTTATTGTAGGCTTGTGTTGTTACTGTTGTGTTATTGCGGTGAGAGTAAGTTTGTTTCTCTTTTAGTGTACTTTCAATTTCTTATTTTTTCCTTCTTATGCCTTTGCGTGTTGCATTTGTGCGTAGGTTAAAAAACTCAAATGGCAATCATTTGCAAGGGATGGTCATTTAATATAGAGGAGGAAGATAGAGTATTGTTTGCTAACGAATATGAACTTGAAAAGAAAAGAAGCATGGGTTGGGTGTCTGAGTCTGATGTAGATAAGTTTTCTGAAGTTATTGTAGAAGGTCGCGAAAATTATTCAATTTGCTCAGTGCTGAATAACCTTGATTTAATGGATAGGGTATTTGAACATGTAGAGAATAAGGAGGACAAGAAAAATATGGCTGTTGTTTGTAAGAAATGGTCTCAAATGTACTTGTTCCATAAAAGTGCACCGGGTTTCAACGTAGAATACATGAAACGTCTAACAAGTATTACTAAGCTGGGTGTGAAGTCTTCCTTCCGTGGTACAAAATTAATTTCAAAACGATGCAAGTACTTCATGATTGGTAGTGAGGCTGTAAAGACGGTTTTCCATTGGCGGCAAATGGTAGCAAACCGTGATGTGGAGCATATCATATTTCCATCTGGAGTTCCTGCATTAATTGATATTTTTGATCCTGCTGTCATTTACACTCCCATGCACTTTCTAACTGCTTTTGACATACTCCATGACCAAAATGATGTCATAATAATTGACTGAGTTTTAGGTTATGTTATGTTAGTATCAAGCACATTTTGGGATCCTTTTTGAAGACTGTAATGTCTTTTAGACTGTAAGGTCATATGTTAGTATGAAGCACATTTTGGGATCCTTTTTGAAGACTGTAATGTCTTTAGACTGTAATTTTGGATATCAATGTAAATTAACTTTCTCGGCTTGTAATATCGTATGTTTGATAATATGTATTCAACAATGTTTTTCATTGTAATTTTGGATATCAATGTAAATTAAGTTTCTCGGCTTGTAATATCGTATGTTTGACAATATGTATTCAACAGTGTTTATCACTGTAATTTTTTATATCTATGTAAATTACCTTCCTCTTTTATTGTGGTGTTATTCTCCTGTTACTGTGTTATTTTTGTGTTGTTATTGTTTTGTTATTGTTGTGTTATTCTGGTGTTATTCTCTTGTTACTTTGTGTTTATTGTGGTGTTATTCTCTTGATACTGTGTTCTTACTGTGGTGTTATTGTGTTGTTATTGTGTTGTTATTGTTGTGTTATTGTTATTGTCTTATTATTCTGTTAATGTACTGTTATTATATTTCATTGTTGTGTTATTGTTATTGTTATTCGTGTGTTATTACTCTCTTTACTTTCCTTATTACAGAAACAATGGTCAAATTGAAGATTAAAAGCTTGTCTCCATCAAAGTCTTCTCCTTCTCAAAGGAAGGCACGGAGAAGAGTAAAGGCCGAGGGAAACCGTAAAGTTAAACCCGAGGAAGACCTTTTACTGCCTATTGATGAAACTAGAAAGGCAGATGTGAAGTCTAGTCAAATCAGAGTGTATGTGTACTTTTTTATACGTGTTACTGTGTTGTTATTGTGTAATAGGGTGTTATAATTTTGTTTATTTGACTTCATTGTGTGCCTTTGTATGTTTATTCACTACTTGCTCTTAAGAGACTATGCTTTGTCTTTGTTTATAGGCCGAGTGATTTTACTAAACGTTGTCGCCCTTCGTCTCTTACTGCTGTTATATCTGGCCTTTCTGAGGAAAAAAAGGAGGCTGTGAGACAAATTGGCTTTGGTGGGTTGCTCCATCTGAAGTTGACTTCAGTTCCAATGACCATGTTCAGTCAACTTCTGTTTGCTTTTAGGAGCGAGGAATACTTTGAAGTTTCGGAGACAGAAAAGTTCAGATTGACTGAGGATGACATTTGCGATGTGTTTGGGTTACCTAATGGTGGCCATGATTTGGAGCTGTTAGTGACAGATCTCGCCAGTTCTTCATCGTCCGATGGAGAATCATTGAAGAGTTTATGGCGTGAAAGGTATAACATTATCAACAGCAAAGATCCAATACCACTTTCTGCGGTTAAGAATAAACTTCTCGGCAATGGATTGACCGACGAAGAGTTTAAGCAGACATTTGGTCTATTTGCTATGTCGTCTTTTCTTGCTCCTGCAAGCGGTGCTGTCGTTGATTTACGACTTTTATCTGCCGTAGAAGATGTGTCAAGGATACACCAGTTGAACTGGTGTAAGTATGTTCTTGAAGAGTTGGTGATTGGTGTACGCGAAGCGGTGCGTGGAACCAAGTATGTTCGGGGTTGTATAGTGCTTCTTGCTATTGTGTATTTCCACTGGTATATCAAGAGGGGTAATAAGCTCAGTAATGAGCTGCCACTCATTCAACACTGGAATGATCAGAAGTTTGGGGATAGGTTGAAGCGTGAGGAAGCTGCTGGCGGATTGGGCCTTTCAGATCGCTCGGAAGTTGTTTTCCCTATTTCAAGAAAACATTCCAACAAGTCTGGTGAGGCATCATCTTTACCCAATAATCATGTTGGTAATGTTCGTCATATTGTTGTGGATTTACTTGTTGATATTCGCACTGACGAGGAAGTGCATTCATCATCCATAGATGTAAGTTTCTTTTAGTGCTGTTCATTTCTGTGTTATTGTAATTCTATAGTATAGTCTACTGTTACTGTAGTGTTACTCTGATGTTATTTTGGTCTTATTCTGCTTAGTTTATGTGTAATTGTTATTGTATTGTTATTGTAGTGTTACTGTAGTGTTCTTATTGTGTTACTGTAGTGTTATTGTTAAACATTTGGGTTGCTATTATTGTATTTTTCTTTTTTTAATGTAGTGTTACTCTGGTGGTAATTCTTTCCATTTAATTTGGTAGGATGTTCATGAACTTCTATTGCTGAATGAGAGAGACTCTGAGCTTTTCTACAAGCGTTACATGGACAGGATGAACCTAATCAAGTTGAAGATGCAGGCCAGGTCTGAACAGTCTAGTTTAAAGGACTCTAGTCAAGTATCCCCATCAGCTGCTAGTCAAGAGACGGGAAATGTTGATGGTGTAGGCACCGAACAACTTGTTGCTACACCGTCTTTCTTCACCAGTCAAGTCATCAAGAAGGTTGATGAGTATGTTAATGAGGTATTGACAATGCGTGAGAGCCGGGTAATTCATCCAATTGTTCCAATAAAAGCAAAAGATGTCATTATCCAACCACCATCCTTTGATCTTTTTTCTCAATTCTACAAGGACTGTGTAAAGCTGTCGGATGTAGAGAAGGATAGTGTCGAAAAGGATAAAGCTCCACAGTCCCCTCTTATTGAAGACTATGTAAAGGAGCACACCATCGAAGAGTCACCGATTTCTCTAGAAGACATTTTGAGTAATGTTTTCTCTGATGGGAAGTACATGAGAAAGAGGTCTATGACGAAGGTGTGCATGTGGAGGATGGGAAAGAGGACACAAATGCTGGTGGGAAAGTGGATGGGAAAGAGGTAGAGAAATATGATATACTAGTAGACGATTATTTGGTTGATGTGGGAGGTGGGAATGAGTTCTTTGATGTTGGTGCTGAGATGGTTAAGGATGATAAGGAGACAAAAACGCAGAAGACGCAGGAATAGGATCATGATGATCTATTTGTTACTGCAGAAGACGCAGAAGCGGTGATGGCTGAAAGTGCTGATCTGCTGATAAATGCAGCAACTACAGGAGATGTGGTGCTGGAGGATAATAAAGATTTCCGTAGCAGTTATTTGCTGCACTCAGTTACCTTACTGATAAGTGAATATTTGTATTATTTTAATCCCCAATTTAGCTCGGTTTGTATGTCATTTGTGCTTTGTTAAGCCATTTTGTGAGCTAATATCGTCTTCTAGGCGAATTCCATGTTTTAACCTGTTTTGTAGGGAAAGTGATGTTTCTACGCCTTTTTTCTATATTTCCGAGCATTTGCCTAGAACCCGACGATTTAAGAAGCGAGCTTGACCAAGTCAAAGGCACTCCAAGAAGGTTAACTAATTCAAAAGAAAGAAGAAGCAAAGACGATTTCGCAGTTGTCAGAAGATCGATCATGTAGGCGAAGAAATCATCATTTTACATCAAACCCTATCAACAAACCCGACTCAAAAGGTCAATGGGGTCAATGAAAGTCAAGTTATTCACCAGGGGAGATGAAACGAAAGTCAAAGAGTGAAGAACACCACATACCCGATCGGGTAAGTGGTAAACCCAATCGGGTATGTCTCCTGATCCGAGCAAATGCTTCGACTTCCTCCTTTTTGCCCTATGTGATGAATGCATGACCCCTTCCCCACGAAACCTAGCCTATATAAGGAGTGTTTCAGCACACACCTCTACACACTTCTCTCTTTACATAACCCTCGATTAGTCTTAGAAACCCTAGCCTCCATTTTCCCTTAAAAATCGTCTTTTACATTTCTCCTTTTATGTTTAGATCTCCATCTTCTCTTATGCCTATTTTTCTAGTTTAGAAATAATAAAAACTTCTGGTTCTTAGTTCTTTTATATTATTCAAGTATTGTAATACATGGATCGTCAAAGATATGCAAGGAAATTTCTATTTGGATATTTATATTTCATCATTATCGCTATTTGATCGTCATGTAGGTATTTCTGTTTTATCTTTTGTTTAAGTTCTTTATGTTTTTTATTTGATCATTGTTTTCTTTACATGTTGTCTTAGATTCAATTTAAATACCGTTGTAATCATTTTATTTCATTAGATCGTTGATTTAGAATTGTTATTATCATCTTATAATATCAAAAATCAATAAACATGTCTAGCCTAGTTTTAATTGTTAAAATCAATCTAGATCTAAATACTATTATGAGTGAGTAGTCACCTTTCTAGGGTGTAGGGTAGCCATGTTAGGTTAATTAAAAGATGAAAATTGGATAAAGAAATTGTGCCTTTAAAACGTTGTGTCTATGCATGTTTGGATTGTAACGATAGTTAACGATTTCTGGCCAAAATCATTGACTAAAATGGAATTCTTTTCCAAGGTAGAAATACGTGAATTGAATAGACAAAGCATGACATGGTAGATCAGACCTAGTAAATCGCCTAAAAGCCTGCTAGACCATCTGGTCTATGATTGTAATGAACACAACATTCTTACGAACTCACAATGAATTATTTGCATTATTCCAAATCCAATTTCATCAATATGTTAACCTACATGTGTGAACCTACTTCCCTAGATTCTTTCTATCATTGTTAAATCATTATCCATTTCATTGCTTTTATTTTGATTTGTTTTTATTTTGTTTATGCTTTTTATTAATTTAGAATCCAAAACCCCAAAACCCAGATACTCGTTAGATAAGATTTAATTGCAAGACATTTCACATCCTATAGGAAACACCATCTCCCTGAGGATCGACCCCTACTTCCCTAATTACATTAATTTGTTGTTAGCCTAGTCTGGGTAATTATCTTTGACCAGGGCTTGCGACAGGCCCGATCAAATTTTGGCGCCGTTGCCGGGGAGCACGGTTTAGTTTTCCTCTTTTTGTGATTTTTCTTGCAATTAGTTTTGTCTTGTCTTTAGGAATCCAAATTCCTTTAGATCTCTCTTGATTTCTCGTCTTAGTTTTTCCATCTTATGCCCAGATCTTCTAGACTAGGGACCCCTATCTCATTAGATCCCGACCTAGAAAGAACTCTGCGTAGGAGACAAGAACTATTTAACGAAATCTCAAAAGCTTCAGATACTTCAAGTTTAGACCGTATTCGTGAAAATTACTCGGATACCCTATCTAACCTTGAAGGAGAAGAAGATCCATTCTCATCTCCATTCACAAAAACCACCCAATCTTCAATTAGCATTCCATCTTCACCTTCACATTAGGAAATGGTTCGACTTTCAGACCATTCCAAACCCACCGCAGAAACACTTCCAAGGGGTATTGCTACACCCCAAATCACAGCCAGAAACTTCGAAATAAAACCTGCCTTCATTAACCTTATAGAAAGAAGCCAATTTAGTGGCAATGCCACAGAAGATCCCAACCTTCACATCCAAAACTTCTGTGACTATTGCTCCACTATTAGACAAACTGGAGTCACCCAAGGGCAGATTAGAGAGATGTTCTTCTCATTCTCTTTGAGGGGTAAGGCAAAGTTGTAGATACATAGCCTTGATAAGGTTACATTAGGGATCACCGATTGGGATAGTTTGGCTCTTGCCTTCTACCAAAAGTACTTTCCTCCAGAAAAGACCGCTTTGTTGAGAAGTCGAATCACTGGTTTCCGACAAGGGGGTGATGAGAGCCTATATGAAGCTTGGGAGAGGTACAAGGACTTGCAAAGGGAGTGTCCTCATCATGGGTTAGATCCATGGTTCCTTGCCATCACATTCTATAATGGGTGTTATATAGAGTCCCTTCGTATCCTGGATTCTGCTAACAATGGAAGATTTGATCAAATTAATGTTGAAATTGCTCACACTACCATTGAATCCATGGCAATTCACGATTCTCAATATGGAAATTCCCGCTCCATACCATTTAAATCTAAGCAAGAGGACCCCACTTTGGCACTTTTACAAGCTCAAGTAGCCCTTCTCACACAAAAGCTAGAACAATTTCAATCCTCTACATTTCAACAAAGTGACAATGGTGTAAGTAAACTTGAAGCCATGATGCTGCAATTGGCTCAAAGGCAAGACACCATAATAGCTCAATTCCAAGAGAGCGATCAAGCTAAGGATGCCGCCATCAAATTGTTGGATGCTAAAATTTCCTAATATGCCTCTTCTAATACCCACCAAAAGCAAGGGCAGCTACTTTCACAAGGTTTCGAACCTCACGAAACTGTAAATGCCATTTCCACGACAAGTGGTAAGCAATATGATGGGCCTTCCACTGCTATGGATGAGGAGGTGGTAGCAAAAGGGGCTAAGCTTGGAGGAGGTGTCAAGAAGAAGGCTAATGATGAGCCCATGGTTGTTGATGTTGAAGATGAGGTGCCCATGTCAAAGAGGAAAGAGCTCGAGATTCCTATTGAGATCAAAGTCCCATTTCCCCAAAGATTAGCCAAACACAAGGAGGAGGAAAAGTATGGTAAGTTCCTTGACGTCGTCAAGAATTTAAAGGTAACAATCCCTTTCATTGAATTGCTTTCCCAAGTTCCTTCTTATTCCAAGTTTATGAAGGAAGTCCTAAAAAAGAAGAGATCCTTCAATGAGATTAAGACCGTAGCTTTCACTGAAGAGTGTAGTGCACTCTTCCAAAATAAGTCTCCACCAAAACTTAAGGACCCTGGTAGTTACTCCATCCCTTGCACTATAGGCACGTATACCATTGATAAGACCCTTTGCGACCTAGGTGCTAGTGCAAGTGTCATGCCCTTTTCTATGTTAGAAAAAACTTAGCATGGGTGCTTTGAAATGCACTAATATTACTTTGCAAATGGCGGACCATTCTCTAAAACAACCTATGGGTGTTTTAGAAGATGTGCCCGTCAAAGTTGGTAAGTTTTTCATTCCCGTCGACTTTTTAGTACTTGACATGGCCGAGGACTCTCAAATCCCAATCATTTTGGCAAGACCCTTTTTGCACACCGCTGGTGCAGTTTTTGATATCAAGAATGGGAAGTTGACATTGGAGGTAGGAGATGACAAGGTGACCTTTAGTAAAAATTCCACCGTTAGGAGTCCCGTGTTAGAAGACTCAAGTTATGTGCTTGATGTTGATGACTCTTCTATTGTTTCTTCTATGCCTCGATCGTTACTGACGGATCCGTTGGAGGCACATGTTAGTGTTGATTCTCTTGCAGGTGAGCATACTAAAAGCACTACTGCTAAAAGTGCTAGAAGGGGCTATTCTCGGAAAAGCTTGGCATGGATGGAGAATGTAAGGAATGCTATGATGATGAGCTCGGATGATAGTGAGCTTAGAGATAAAGGATGATCAGAGGAAGAAATGAAGTCTAGCAAGACTTTTAAATTGCGCTTCTCGGGAGGCAACCCGTGTTCCTTTTCTTTTTGCATTTTTATTTTTGTATTCCCTTTTTCGTTGTTAGGATTTATTTTGCAGATGAAAGAGTTTTTGAAAAAAATCTATGAAGACCTTCCTTGTCAAGTCCAAAAGACTAGCTTGGGGGAGTCCGCGATGACTAGTAAGCTTCACTCTTCTTTCATTTTTCCTTTTTCCCCTTTCCCCATTAAGCATCTCATTGCATATTTTGTCTTTGTGCTCACATTGAGGACAGTGTGATGTTTAGCTTGGGGGAGGGATTGCATTTTTCCATTTTGCATTTTAGTTGATCATTTTTTCAAATTTTTGAATAAGAGAAAAATGTTTTAAAAAAAAATTTTGAACATCATTGAATGCTTTTCGTGCTTTGCTTGCTTGTTTACTATGCTTTCATGTTACATTTCCCAATCTTAGAGCTTTCAAAAGCATAATGATTCAACATTTATTGAATTGTGCATACATGGGGAAGTCTTGTACACAGTAGGCATGGAATGAATCTATAGATGAGTACGCTTGATCTTGACACTTGGCAAGTTACATATATTGTAAGGTAGAACCTCCTTAGGCTGGTACATCTATACCCAGTCTCATCTAGGTGTGTGTAGTTCCCCTTGTGATATGTGTCATGTCAAAACGCATAATTATGGTTCTCATTTCATTCCTATAAGCATTGCATTCATGATTCACTAAGATTTGAAGCCTTTTTTTTCACTTTGAATTACACCTCAAATTAGCCCGTTCATACAAATGTTTCACAAAACAATAGGTACACATAAAAAACTGCCTACCTTTTGAGCTAGTAGCTAGACTATGGTGTATGGGTGCTCTTTTGAGAAGATTTTGTTCCTTTTTGACAAAGTGAATTTAGGAGAACGAAAATGTTCAAGAAGTGATGTTATGTTCAAAAGAAAAAAAAGAAAAGAGAAAAAAAGAAAAAAAGAAAAGAAAAAAGAGAAACGAAAAAAAAAGAAAAAAAAAGGAAGAAATAAAAGAAGTTGTGAGTATCTCCTAAGAAGTGTCAAGTCAATATTCAGAAGTAGTTTACCCTTGTGTTTCGTGTGTAATAAGCCAATTTGTTGCTTTTGGCTTCGTTATCCGTCTTCTGGGAAATTGATCGAAAGTTTGGATTAAGTATCCATTTATCATTGGTTAGTTGCTAGCTCGTTTAAAACTTCACATAACCATAACTGTTTGTCCACCTTTCACCCATTTCCCAAAGCCTTCTTCTTATTTTTTTTCGGCTTCTTTTCTGTGTGCATTGTGATCTTTGACTTGTGATTTGAATTGTTTACCATATTAGACTGCGGACACATTTTCATGAGTCGTAGATAGGTGAGTGTCTCAAAAACATTTACATATAAAGAAATCACCTTTTACATACAATGAGTGTTCGAGTGTGCCGTGAGAGTCTACCTGTCAAAAGATCATGCAAGAGCCGAAAATGTATAGTGAAATTCTTTGTGCTACGCCGTTATGTAAATCTCAGCCATGTTTATGTATCATTCTTTCCCACGTTGTTTTTGGGTTATGATTCATTATCTTTCCAAAAGCTTTATGTTGAGATTTGTTTCTTGATGGTGTAGTAGCCAATGCTCGCAACCCTTGTCCTAGTTATGTTTGTTGTGCTTGCTTGAGGACAAGCAAGGGTGTAGCTTGGGGGAGTTTGATAAGTGAATATTTGTATGATTTTAATCCCCAATTTAGCTCGGTTTTGTATGTCATTTGTGCTTTGTGAAGCCATTTTGTGAGCTAATATCGTCTTCTAGGCGAATTCCATGTTTTAACCTGTTTTGTAGGGAAAGTGACGTTTCTACGCCCTTTTTCTATATTTCCGAGCATTTGCCTAGAACCCGACGATTTGAGAAGCGAGCTTGACCAAGTCAAAGGCACTCCAAGAAGGTTCACTAATTCAAAAGAAAGAAGAAGCAAAGACGATTTCGCAGTTGTCAGAAGATCGATCAGTTAGGCGAAGAAATCATCATTTTACATCAAACCCTATCAACAAACCCGACTCAAAAGGTCAATGGGGTCAATGAAAGTCAAGTTATTCACCAAGGGAGATGAAACGAAAGTCAAAGAGTGAAGAACACCACATACCCGATCGGGTAAGTGGTAAACCCGATCGGGTATGTCTCCTGATCCGAGCAAATGCTTCGACTTCCTCCTTTTTGTCCTATGTGATGAATGCATGACCCCTTCCCCACGAAACCTAGCCTATATAAGGAGTGTTTCAGCACACACCTCTACACACTTCTCTCTTTACATAACCCTAGATTAGTCTTAGAAACCCTAGCCTCCATTTTCCCTTAAAAATCGTCTTTTACATTTCTCCTTTTATGTTTAGATCTCCATCTTCTCTTATGCCTATTTTTCTAGTTTAGAAATAATAAAAACTTCTGGTTCTTAGTTCTTTTATATTATTCAAGTATTGTAATACATGGATCGTCAAAGATATGCAAGGAAATTTCTATTTGGATATTTATATTTCATCATTATCGCTATTTGATCGTCATGTAGGTATTTCTGTTTTATCTTTTGTTTAAGTTCTTTATGTTTTTTATTTGATCATTGTTTTCTTTATATGTTGTCTTAGATTCAATTTAAATACCGTTGTAATCATTTTATTTCATTAGATCGTTGATTTAGAATTGTTATTATCATCTTATAATATCAAAAATCAATAAACATGTCTAGCCTAGTTTTAATTGTTAAAATCAATCTAGATCTAAATACTATTATGAGTGAGTAGTCACCTTTCTAGGGTGTAGGGTAGCCATGTTAGGTTAATTAAAAGATGAAAATTGGATAAAGAAATTGTGCCTTTAAAAACGTTGTGTCTATGCATGTTTGGATTGTAACGATAGTTAACGATTTCTGGCCAGAATCATTGACTAAAATGGAATTCTTTTCCAAGGTAGAAATACGTGAATTGAATAGACAAAGCATGACATGTTAGAACAGACCTAGTAAATCACCTAATAGCCTGCTAGACCATCTGGTCTATGATTGTAATGAACACAACATTCTTACGAACTCACAATGAATTATTTGCATTATTCCAAATCCAATTTCATCAATATGTTAACCTACATGTGTGAACCTACTTCCCTAGATTCTTTTTATCATTGTTAAATCATTATCCATTTCATTGCTTTTATTTTGATTTGTTTTTATTTTGTTTATGCTTTTAATTAATTTAGAATCCAAAACCGCAAAACCCAGATACTCGTTAGATAAGATTTAATTGCAAGACATTTCACATCCTATAGGAAACACCATCTCCCTGAGGATCGACCCCTACTTCCCTAATTACATTAATTTGTTGTAAGCCTAGTCTGGGTAATTATCTTTGCACGGGTTTGCGACAGGCTCGATCACTTACGAAAGAGGATATGGAAACGATGATTCTAGACAAAATGATAATGGTTGGCGTAATTGAATGGTGGTCATTGTTTCTGAATGATACTTGTATCACAGTAGATCTAAGCAGACTTTTCTTTGGCGTTGCTCAAATGGTTAGTTTTTGTATATAGAATATGGATAGTTCATTTATTTACATTTTGTATACCAACTCAAGTTTTTGTTTCACTTTTATTATAGCAACCATTGGTTCGAATCTGTAGTCCCACCAAGGATGAGAAAACTCCTAAAAGTGTCTTGGTGGATGAAGTTAAGTCCGCATTTCTTACTTGTATAAGGAACAACAAGAAACAATGTGATCTTAATTCTGATATGGTATGTTTCTCTATTTTTTATTTGTTCTTTGTTTTGGACAGTTGAATTTTTAAGTAATTCTATGATCTAGATCATTTAGTAGAAACATGGATGTTATGGTTGTGTTATTGTGGTGTTATTCTTTTGTTATTGCGGTGTTATTATGTTGTTAATGTGGTGTTACTGTGGGTATCACTGCAGGTGTTACTGTGGTGTTATTCTGTTGTTATTGTGGTGTTATTATTTTCACACTGTTATTTCTGTTTTTATTTTTTACAGTTCTCTAATTATTTTAATTTTAAAATATTTCTCAGATTTTTATCCCACTCCACCTGGGTGACCACTTTAGTTGTTTGTGTATCAACTTTATCAAGCGTAAGGTTGAATATCTTGATAATGTATACAAAAGCTTTTGTTTTATGGGAATGATTCTGAGCTTGGCCTGTATTGTCATACTGTTGTAAGTGATTTACTATATTTTATTTTGAAAAAGATAAATAATACAAGTAGTGATATTGTTGCTTATGAATGGTTGTTTTTGGTTTGTTTTGTAGTTAAACATAATGTCTGAATTTCTTGTTGAAAATGGAGTTCCCCGAGGGGCGGAGGTAAAAGATTATGAGATTGTTAACATCCCTTTTAGCTGGCAAACCAGTGACCATGTCAGCGTGGATTGTGGTGTATATATGATGTTGCACATGCTCTTTTATCGAGGGTGTCCTTTTGAGTGCAACTTGGGCAACTCTGATTCTAGAGACCTTTACCGAGCTGAGATCACTGCCTTGTTGACGTTGTCTGATTTGAACGAGGGCCGGGATGACTTCATAAACACTCTGTCCCAGCTGGGCAATAAAAAGAAGGCAATGCTGAACAACCTTGTAGAGAAACGCCTTATTGAGCTTGAAGAATGTAGACAGTCTCAAAAGGGTGAAAAACGTAAGTCCACTGCCAGGAAGAAAACTTCATGTAAGAAGTTGAAAAATTCGCAGTCTCCATCTGTCTCTGGTGCCAAGTCTACTGTCACCAGCACCTTTGAAGCATCCGCTTCCGTTATTACACCTCCAGTCGGGCCTGTTAGCACTAAGGGCGACACCCCTAAGAGCTTAAAGTCGGTTTTGGGTAGCCGCAAAAAGGGGGATGGCAGATGATGGGCTTGGTTGCTCCCTTGATTACGGGGGAGAAGATAATCAGATACTTCTAGTATCGGTCTTCATGAGGAAAAACCAAAAATTGCTCTCTAAGATGCTCAAGTTGCGGAAGCAAGAGGTGGACCTGTGTTTCCTGGATGATTTTGGTTTGTCACTAACGTACATTTTCTTTTTGTTTTCTCTGTTTTCTTTTCCCAAAATCAGGCTTCTGTATTGTTAGGCTAGTGTTTCTGTATTGTTATTGTAGTGTTGTTGTACTGTTACTGTAGTGTTATTGTAGTGTTATTGTACTGTTACTGTAGTGTTATTGTAGTGTTATTGTAATGTTATTGTGCTGTTTTTGTCTAGTGTTTAATCTGGTTTTTTCTTGTAGTGTTATTCTATTGTTATTATAGTGTTATTGTGGTGTTCTTATTATATTTTATTCTCCATTTTCAGAGAGATTTTTGTGGCATACAACGAAGGTGAAGGCTTGTTTTTGGACAGGAATGATCTTCTCTCAATACTTTCAGGTATTTCAATGTCAACAAGAGTAGTGGAGTGCTGGTCAACTCTTTTGAATTCGTTGGAGTTTGAACAAAGATCAGAACCGAGCACGATGTTCTTTGGACTTCATCATAAGGTTAGCATTTTGTGTTTTGTTAATCCATTTATTGCGTAGCTATTTATTCGTCATTATTTGGTAATTATGATTCTAATTATGATTTTCATTATGCTTTGTTAGATACCTATTACGCCTCAAGCATTGATGAGGAACCGACTAACAGGCTGTTCGCATCGTGGGATACTTTTATAAATTGCTGCTATGGAAAATGTCATCTGAACTCCGATCTTATCTTCGTGCCTATTTTTCTCAATGATCATTACGCATGTGTGTGCATAAATTTCATCAACCAGTCCACAGATTTATTGGACAACATCCTTTACAAAGAAGACAAATATCCGGATATGTTTAAGGTGGTAGAGATTGTGGTAAGTGCTTTATAATTTTTACTGTTTCTTTTTGGTATTTTTTGTATGCTTATTATATTATGACCTTATCATTTTCTTATATCCTCTTATGTTCAGCGCAACCACATGGGTCTTTATTTAAAGATGAAAAACATCATCAAGGATCCAGACTGTGGAGATTTTGAAGTCCGTGATGTCAAGTTCGATTGGAAAAAGAAGGAGCCGAACGACGACGAGTCCGGTTGTTTCATGCTCTATACCAAGGCTCAATATGAAGCAACTGAATTCAAGTTGGACCTTGGGGTGAAGGTCTCTCGTCGAAGCTACTGTGCTGAAATAGCTGCTTCTATAATGTTGGCGGATATGAATCAGTACAAGAATTTTGTCCTGGAAAATGTAAAAAAGCAGGAGCTAAAGAAACCTCATATTTTGAGTAGTCTTTCAAATGCAAGGAAGCACAAAGTGAACATTCCTTCAACAAATCAAGATGCAACTTCTGCAGATGAAGCTGTACCGTTGAAGGTTCTGTATAAAGTAGATTAAGTATCTTTTGTAACTGAACTAGTAGTTTTAGGCTTTTATTGTTGTTTATACCTATTGTAGTAAGTATTATTGTAGTATCTACAAAAAATATTGTTAATGTAGTTACTAAATTGTATTTGTTACTGTGGTGTTACTGTGGTATTACTCTGGTGTTATTTTTTATTATTCTGTTACTGTGGTGTTACTGTGGTGTTATTGTTTATTGTTTTGTTATTGTTTATTGTTCTGTTACTGTGCTGTTATTGTGGTGTTACTGTGGTGTTATTCTTGTGTTATTGTTTATTGTTTTGCTATTGTTTATTGTTCTGTTACTGTGGTGTTACTGTGGTGTTATTGTGGTGTTATTGTGGTGTTACTGTGGTGTTATTGTTGAGTTATTCTTGTGTTATTGTTTATTGTTATGTTATTGTTTATTGTTCTGTTACTGTGGTGTTACTGTGGTGTTATTGTAGTGTTATTCTTGTGTTATTTTTTATTGTTTTGTCATTGTTACTGTGGTGTTATTGTAATGTTAATATACGGTTATTCTTGAGTTACTGTTATTGTGGTGTTATTGTGGCGTTACTGTGGTGTTATTGTGTTGTTACTGTGGTGTTATTGTGTTGTTACTGTGGTTTTATCGTTGGGTTATTGTTGTGTTACTGTTATTCAGTTGTAACATTATGAAATGAAAATACATTAAAGTTAAGTACATGAACACATTAGTAAACTAACTTAATTGTTATTCAGTTGTAACATTATAAAATGAAAATACACTAAAGTTAAGTACATGAACACATTAGTAAACTAACTTAAAACGTTAATAGAATCATTCCCTTGATAAACTAAACACATTAGTTCGAAAGAACAAATACTAAAAAACAGAACACTAAAACACATTAGTTATTTTTCATTCCCTTCTCGGTCGCTTGTTCTGTGGGCTTTGCACACTGCTCTCACCCTCCAGGAAGTCATCCCTAAGGTTTTTTTTGTATGCGTGCATAAGTTCCATGGCTTCCAGAACTGCCGACCAATTGTCAGGAATTGAAGTATTGACACGAGTATATGACTTCTTTAGAGCCTTGACACCAGCGATAAATTGACCGTCCATGTCTGCTTTTGTGTACTGTTTTTCCTCCAACTGCCTACGCATACCATCTTTCTCGGCCTCAAGAAACTGTATTTGTGCCTCGAGACTGTCCAGTTCTTTTTGCATGTACTCTTCACGTGCCTCAGCCGCCTCAACATTGGTTAGGGCTTCCAGTATTTCTATGGAAAGCGATTCTATCCTCTTATTTGCTTTTTCCAGTGCTTCCTCTAATGGAGATATTTGGTTATTGTCTGTTATGGAACTCATTCTGAACAATGGAAAATATTATCCTTTACGCCTTGAGAACAGATATCAAAGTATTGAAAAATTGGATAACATAAAAAATAAAATAAAAAGAGACAGGAGATTACCTTTTGCAGAGGAATTTAAATAACGGTATTTTGGTCTTGTGTTTTTTTTTTCGTTTGGAGAATGACTGAATAAGTTTGATTGTTGATATAAGTATTATAAGTAATTAGAGAAATTTGCAGCAGTTAGTTTTAGCAGTTAATTGCAGCAGTTAATAGAGAATGTCAGCAGTTAAGTGTTACTCTAATGTTATTATGGTGTTATTGTGGTGTTATTGTGTTGTTATTGTGGTGTTATTGTAGTGTTACTGCTGTGTTATTGTGATGTTATTCTAATATATATTATTAAGCTTGAAATATAAAAGAGAGTTTCCACTCGTTTCATGCAATGGTAATGTTTGATGTATCTTGACAATGTTATTAAATGTATATATAATGAAAAAATTTAAAAATACTAGAACTCTTTGACTTCAGGTTATCTCTTCATGCATCATATGATTCCCCATGTGTTTTTCCTTGCTCACTTCATGCATCAGATGATTCCTCCTGTAATTTTTAACAGCAAGTAGCATTTTATCATGTGTGTATGAATGTTATCATGTGTGTTACTGTGTTACTCATTGTAGTTCTGCACAAACCACAAACAAAGAAAACAAAAGACAAGATTGATACCTCTTCATCGTCTGTTTCACGTTCATCATCGTCATAGGGAAGATCCTCTACAAAAGGAAGGTTACAAGTTCTGCTGTTGTGGTTTACCCACCTTGTACAGTTACCACACCTTCTCTTCCTCTTTTCTGTTTTCCTTACAGCCTTCTCTTTTGACGACATTTGTCTTTTCCCACTTGCCTTGTTCTTTGCCTTATGTGGCGGTAGTATGTCGATTTCCTGTGGAGCTTTGCAGCCGAGGAGATCCTCAATTTCCTTGTTTTTTGATTTTTTCTCTACTGCCCCTACCACGGTCTCCCTGAACTGTTTCAGCAATTTAGAAAATTCCTTCATATTCTTTAGTTCACCACTGTCAAGCAGCCCAACCGTTTTATAACTTTCTGACCAAACATTTGACATTTTGATTTTCCTGACGTCAACCTCATCAAAGTCCTCAATGACTTTTCCATTTTCATCATACGCAATAGGTCTGTACGATTTTTTGGTCCATCGTGTGAGAATACAAGGTTCAGGTATCTGGTATACCTTCCTACCTTTCCACACCCAAATTACATGCCTACAAACGAAACCCCTCCTCTCAAACAACTTACAATCACATTTGGCTTCGTTATTTGCTGTATTATATTCTACCAGGAATCTCCTATTTTTCAACCCATCATCCACCACATGTGATTCAACCTCATCTTTGACTGTCAAACCTCCATTTCCCATACTACAAATAGAGTGTTTCACCTTCTTCTGAAACTCAGTAAAAATAGCATGGGTGTAAATCAGAGATGCATGCTCCTCCAATCTCAATGGGCTGATTTTTTCGACCATACTATGCTCATTTTCAGCATCTAGCTTATTCTGATTGTACCTTTGTTGTTCAATTGCAGAATTGAACCTCATCCAAAATTCCACTAGTGTTCCAAAATGGTTTTCAAATATCTTGAAATAGCTGTTTTCGCTTTCGAACCTCTGTGTGGTCCTCAACAAACAACCAAGCGGCAAGTCCCGAAAGAAGGCAGGTATCCACTTGTCTCTCATTGAAAACATGGCCGACAACCAAGTGTTCTCTTCAAGGGCATGATGAGAAATAACACTTCTCCAGTTGTCCTCAAATTCATTGGGCTCTAGATCAATGTCCCAAACAACTGCTTTTATCTTGGTCAGAAAATCAGTCTCACTGCACAGTGTCTTCCCTGCTTTTTCAGCCATCTTTTGCATTATGTGCCACATGCAATATTTTTGCCTAGCACTCTTAAATACAAGGGGAAATGCTTTTTTGATGCCAGGGCACTGATCAGTGATGATACATTGAGGTTCCTTCCCCTTTATTGCATCCAAAAACTTGTTGAAAATCCATTTGAACGATATGTCATCCTCATGTTCCAGTAAACCAGCTCCAAAAGTTATTGATTTTTTGTGGTTGTCTACCCCCGTGAAGGGAGTGAACACCATAAAGTACTTGTTGGTCGCGTATGTTGGGTCAAAGGATATTGTATCACCATACAATCGGTAGTTGTTTCGAGCTTCTTTGTCTGCCCAAAAAACCTTCGTTAAGCACTTGGTTTCATCCACATCATAAGCAGAGTAGAAGCCCTTTGTTTCAGCAAGGTGCTTGAAGTTATCAATGAACATGGTAGCGTCATTACTTCCGATGTAACACTTTACATCCTTCTTGAAATTCTTAAAGTCTATCAAAGACGCTCCGATGTTTTGATAACCATTTGAATTCTCCTTCACCATTCTGTAAGTTGTTGTTGCTCCTATGTTCAGCTTTGAATGATCAATAATCAATTTTTTATGGTAGGCATTGAGTTCCCTCGACATCTTTTGGAATTCTCTATTTCTAATAGAGTAAAGCGCATGGTTGTGAACCTCTACAAATTGGTCGACAGTATGTGTAGGTTTCTCTCCCGGCTTGTCAGCAGGAGGTGGAATGGTTCTCAATCTTATCTTGGCAGGACAATGACACCTTAACAGTTTGTGTTTCTTTGGCTGTCTAGTCTTTGGCGTTTTTTGTTATGTCGTACTCGAACTACCAACTTCATAATTTGCTGATTGGAGACGGAGTCTCCTTTTCATATCCCTTTCTCCTTGCTTGTTGCACACTATTAGTTTTAGGAGAACACCGCCCTTTGCGGTCCCATTTGTGTGTTTTCTCACATCAAAGCCACACGCCAAGGCATATATTTTATAGAACTCCAGCTCTGATACCCCTCGCGAATGCGGAAAGATAAAACATACAAGCATGTGAAATAATATGCGGAAATACGGTATTTTAAAAACTTTTAAACATGCAAGATATATATAACACGAGGTGTGTCAAAATATTACAAACTAAGTACGGAATATACAATAAAGAGACGGGGTCTCTTCAAATGTTAGCAAAGAACAAGTGTTTAACAAAAACTAGCTACTATCGTCTAGAGGTGAACTTCCAGGGACAACGCCCGCTAGCTCACGCCCGAACCCCAAAATGTCACAGCCAAAAATCATCCAAGCAAGAAACCTGTTCATCCATGAAAAACATGAATGCCACAGTCAGTGGGGAGTAACTCCGGGTTCTCCCAGCCATATCACATCAAACGTACATATAAGGAAATACGAAAGTAATGTCATGCATATATAGATATCCATGTGAGTTACGATAAAAATAGATAGGCAATACGAGATATAATGATAAGATCATGTGGAAATCAAATCCGTAACCATCATATTATTCAACGACTTGGGAAAGACACTCTTAGGCAATCGAATACGCTCACTAGGGCTTACATCTCACCGTTAGCGGTATAAGATTGATAAGATTGGGACTCGACAGACAAACCAGTCACGTCATGCGATGATCACAATAAATCCAACATATTATCATCCATTCACGAACCAAGACAATGACGGTGTCCAATCATGCAATGACCATGAACAATATCATGAAATCACGCATTCAAGAACGACACAAGACGACAACTCTCACGGTAAATGAAACGCACTAGCATCGTGTACATGGCAAATATGATTAAAAGGCATCCACGGGATAAAGCATTTCCCTGAACTCATACACGATGCTACATTTCGTATATGTAGACTAATTTCCTCCTGGTAGCACGACGATAATAAATATCCGGTCCTAGTCTAAACCTGGCCAGGATCTCGGAATATAACGTGTTCCGAATCCTCATCGATAAACGTTTCGCATCGCAAGACTCGGTCTTACACTAGACGCCGAGTACCCCAAATTCGGTAGATCAATTCACGAAAGAGGCGGAAAAGAGCTCAATCCTCATAACAAGCGTACGCTACATGCAAATAACACATCCTCGCAAGTACACAACATTTGACGGCCGGGTCGATCAACGCATAGCGTTCCACTCCCAACAACGTCGTCGTATGCCCACTAACACATGCATTTAAGCAGTAGGATACCTCTCCGTTCCGACATTCCAGCCTTACGAACGGGAAGGTAGCCAAGGGAATGAGAATACAAAGCACACGACAAAATAGTGCTCAAACCGACTCATTTGTAAAAACCGACTCAAAGTGGGAACATATCGAAAACCGTCACAAAACATGTGATACATGCGAAGGAGCTATCATATATCCAAAACATGAATATTATAAGACATTACGTAAAATTATATGATAAACCGATCATGCGAGCTATTATAAATTACGAGTTTTAAAAGTCAAAGGAAAACAACACAGCCGTGTTGCAGGCCGGGCAAGTGACCGGTGGCCGGTGGGCCGGCTCAGAACACAAGGCAAAACCCAAAAACAGAGAAAAGAGGTCTGGGCCGGTCGGTAGACCGGCGGCCGGTCGACCGGCACAGACAATCACAACAAAATCAAAGCTTCCCTTACTGATGTGTTCCAGGCCGATGGATGGACCGGTGGCCGGTGGGCCGGCCTGGAGCACCTCTTATACAAAAATCCCATTTTCCAAATGAGTTACTGGAGTGTTCCCAGCCGGTTGGCAGACCGGCGGCCGGTCGACCGGCAGGGAACCCCAGTTCACCCGAGAGCCTCTTACACTTAACCAATTCATTTCCAATTCTCATATCTACTTCAAATAATCATCAACAATCAATATAATTCATCAACAATCATCATATAACATCATTTACTAATCATAGCATGGTTTCTAAACTTCCTAATCGTAATCTAATACGATTTTCTAGCATATAAATATGTAAAACACGTAAGTGATACCGAGTAACCCTTCACCGTTACCTTTGAGCGACTCTAATGATCGTCAAGCTCCTCTTCTATAAGGAAATAGTCTTTGTCGGGATCTTGGAGGTCGCCACCTACAAATAGATCGTAAAAAGATGAATAAAGTTCATCTTGAGAAAGACGGAAAGCTTGAAAAGCGATAAAGACGATGATTTTAATATCAATACGGATAGAGGAAGGTTAGGGAAGAATAATAAGACGAACTTACGTAAATTCTATCAAGTAACGAAGAAGATACGCGAATTCCAAAATCGAATTCAAAGAGGGAAAGTTGATTTCTTAGAGAGGAAGAAAAGTGTGTTTGATGTTGTGTTGAAATGAAATATTAGGTTAAGGAAGGGAGTAGTGTGAGTTGTGTAGGAAAAGTCAAAGACGGTTTCAAAGTCAAGAAAGTCAAACCCGACTCAAAAGTCAAGAAAAGTCAAACTCGCCTTAAGACGGGATTCTCATGGAATCTCGCAGAAATCCCAAATACGAACTCGGAAATTCTAAATTCGACTCGAAACTTAAAATTCTTAATTAAAACTTAAACTTACTGAAAAGATTTCGTAAAATATTTCTACTAGAAAAATAGGGTACATTTCCGGGTGTTACAATCACCCCACCTTTTAAAAAGTTTCGCCCTCGAAACTTGAGGAAAAATAAAAATTACCTTACTCGAAAAGACTCGGATATTTACTACGCATAGAAGCTTCGGTTTTCCAAGTCTCTTCTTCGACATTAGCACTTCTCCACAAGATTTTCACCAAAGGAACTACTTTACTTCTCAACTTCCTATCCTTACGGTCTAGGATACGGATCGGCTTCTCTTCAAAGGATAAATTCGGTTCAAGCTCGGGCAATTCCTTTTGAAATACATGGCTTGGATCACTAACATACTTTCTCAATTGAGAAACATGGAAAACATTATGAACCTTAGCCAAATTCGGCGGCAAATCCAACTTATAAGCAACGGCACCAATCCTTTCTACAATATCAAAGGGTCCAATGTATTTCGGGCTCAATTTACCCTTAACACCAAACCTTTTAACACCCTTCATAGGAGACACCTTCAAGAACACTTTATCTCCCACCTCAAATTCTAACGGCCTTCTTCGTATATCGGCATAAGACTTTTGACGGTCTTGAGCGGCTTTCATTCTATCACGAATGACCTTCACATTATCAATAGTTTCAACAAGAACATCGGGGCCTAAATCACGATTGTCACTCAATTGATTCCAACATATAGGACTCCGACATTTCCTTCCATAAAGAGCTTCATATGGAGCCATCTTGATAGATGCATGATAACTGTTGTTGTAAGAAAACTCCACCAACGGTACACTCTTTTCCCAACTAGACTAAAAGTCAAGAGCACAAGCTCTAAGCAAGTCTTCTAAGTCTGAATAGTCCTCTCACTCAGTCCCTGACCATCCGTAGCGGCATGAAAAGCATACTCATCAACAACTTACTACCCATGGCTTCTGCAAGGCTTTCCAAAATCTCGAACAGTAATCTCGGATCTCGGTCGGATAATATCTCCATAGGAACACGCTGTATCATTACAATTCATCCACATAGGCTTTTGCTAAACGATCCAAATTCCAAGTTTCTTCTTTGATCGGAATAAATCTAGCACACTTGGTCAATCGATCAACAACAACCCAAACGACATCTTTACCTCCCACGGTCTTCGGCAAAGCCATAACAAAGTCCATAGAAATAGATTCCCACTTCCATAGCGGAATATCCAACGGTTGTAGCAATCCACCGGGTCTCTTTTGTTCAATCTTCACTTGTTGGCAAGTCAAACATCTTCCAACATAAGAAACAACATCACCCTTCAAGTTCGGCCACCAAAATTGTAGCTTCAAATCCTTGTACATCGTATCACCACCGGGGTGAATAGAATAAGGGGAAAGATGAGCTTCATCAAGAACTCGCTTCCTCAAATTAAGAGCATTAGGAACAAATAAACGACCATGGAAACGAAGAACACCTTCATTATCAAACTTGAAATCTTTACCTTTACCTTCAAGAATCTTGGCTTGGATACACTTGTAGGTAAGATCATCAACTTGGCTTTCACGGATTTCACGGAGAAACACAGGCTCGGCAATCATAGCACCAACATGAACAAATCCAAGCTCTACAAATTCCAAACTCAACCTTCGAAACTCGGCACAAAGATCAACACGTAAAACATGCAAAGCATGAGAAGCATGAAAAGCTTTCCTACTAAGAGCATCCGCAACAACATTAGCCTTCCCTTCATGATAGAATAACTCAAAATCATAATCGTTCACCAATTCCAACCATCTTCTTTGCCTCATATTCAACTCTTTTTGAGTAAATATGTATTTCAAACTCTTGTGATCGGTGAAGATACGACAATGAACTCCAATTAAGTAATGTCTCCACACTTTCAAAGCATGAACAACAACGGCCAATTCTAGATCATGAGTAGGATAGTTCACTTCATGAACTCTCAATTGCCTGAAGCATAAGCCACCACCTTCCGATTCTGCATAAGAACACAACCTAATCCCATCTTTAGAAGCATCACAATAGACATCAAAGTCTACTCCATCTTCAGGCAAAGTCAACACCGGAGCGGTAGTTAACCTCTCTTTAACTCTTGAAACGCTGCTTCACAAGCTTCATTCCATAGGAATTTGGTTTCCTTCTTCAATAACTGAGTCATAGGTCTAGCAAGCTTAGAGAAATCCTTGACAAATCTTCGGTAATAACCAGCTAAACCAAGGAAACTTTGAATCTCTCTAATGTCAGTCGGACTCTTCCAATCCACAACGGCCTCAATTTTGAAGGATCCACCATTACACCTTCTTTTAGAAATCACATGCCCAAGAAAGGACACTTTAGGTAACCAAAATTCACACTTAGAGAACTTAGCATACCACTTCTGACGACGTAGAACACCCAAAATAATCCTCAAATGAATAGCATGCTCATCTTCGGACTTGGAGAAAATAAGAATATCATCAATGAATACCACCACACACTTGTCAAGATACTCACTAAATGTGCGGTTCATTTGATCCATAAAGATAGCAGGAGCATTCGTCAATCCAAATGGCATTACTTTGAACTCATAATGGCCATACCTCGTACTAAAAGCGGTCTTTGGAATATCAACATCTCTAACTGGAATTTGATGATAACCCGATCTCAAATCAATCTTCGAAAAAGTAGAAGCACCCTTTAATTGATCAAACAAATCTTCAATTCTAGGTAAAGGATACCTATTCTTGATTGTAATCCGATTCAATTCTTGATAATCAATACACAACCTCATAGAACCATCCTTCTTCTTCACAAAAAGAACGGGAGCACCCCAAGGCGAGGCACTAGGTCGAATAAAAAACCTTTTCAATCATATCATCCAACTGCTTCCTTAACTCTTTCAATTCAGACGGAGCCATACGATAAGGAACTTTGGCAATTGGACCAGAACCAGGAACAAGATCAATAGAGAATTCAACATCACACTCGGGAGGAATCCCGGGCAAATCTTCAGGAAAAACATCGACGAATTCTCGAACAATAGGCACATCTTCAATACTTGGCAAAGAGGTAATCGAAGAAGTCACAACACGCAAGAATGCTTGGTGACCTTTTCTAACCATACTTACCAACTTCATAGCAGAAATTAAAGACACACCTTTACGGGGATGAGATCCCTTATAGGTTATTCTAACCCCTAAAGGACTCTTTAGATAAATCTTTTGATCACGACACTCGAACCTAGCATGATACAACGCTAATCAATCTATACCTAAAATAATATCAAACTCTCCTAAAGGAAACTTAAGGAGATTCGCGGGAAAGATAGAACCCGAAATAGATATAGGTACATTTGGATAAAGAGTTGAACAAGAGATAATATCTCTGGATGGTAAGGATATGGGAGTATCCTCACTAGATGTAGGCTTGACAGATAATTTATTAGCATAGGTTGATGACACAAAAGACATAGAAGCACCGGTATCAAATAAAATAAGACACGGTTGCTCTAAGATTGAGAACATACCCGTAATGATCTCGGGATGAGCGTCGGCTTCGGCACGGCTCATGACAAAGATTGAACCCTTAGGCTTAGGAGGAGGAGGCAACTTTCGGTCGGGGCAATCCTCGTAACGATGACCACCATTTTGACAGAAGAAGCAAATGTAAGGGCGGTTGGCACAAGACACACCGGGGTGGTGTGGTTGTCTACCACGATTACATTGACGACCTTGAGTTTGAGCTTGAGGAGCATAAGGCCTATGAGCCACATTTGAAGTAGCTCTAGGAATAAAAGAGGAAGGATTTCTTGCATTAGCATTGGAAGAAGGATTAAACCTCCTCTTGTTAGCATAGGAATTTGAGGAAGACGGGATAAACGGCCTCTTCCCAAAAGAATTCGGCCTAGGAGCATAAGAAGGAGAGGGATTATTCACTAAAGCTTCATCCCTTATAGCCTTCATTGAATTTTCAGCCCACAAAGCATCATCGTAGAGATCTCCAAAGGACGCGGTACCCCTTCTCACCTTGCTTTGAAGAACGGCATTCAACTTGTTACGATAATAGAACGCACGGTCTTCATCATCACGAATAAGCCTTGGCGCAAAATGAGCGAGCTTATTAAACTCCGTAGTAAACTCTTGAGCTGATAGATTGCCTTGTTTAAAATCAATGAACTCTTTAAGCCTTTGCTGTTTAAGCTCTTTAGGGTAAAATCTACCCTCCACAAGAGCTTTAAAGCAAGCCCAGTTAAAGTCCTCTTCAAGAGTTGCGGTGGCACTTGTGATAGCCCACCAGTTGTCGGCTTCCCTCACCAGAAAATGTTTTGCTATCCTCACCTTGTCCTCTTCTCGGACTTGGTAAAGATCAAAATGCTTCTCTATCTCCCGGAACCAATCGGATAACTCCGTAGGATCCAGTTCTCCACCATATGGCACAATCTTACTCCTTGCAATTTGTCCCGCCACCCAAGCATAGCCACCTTGATGGTTGTCCTCCCTTCTAGGGGGAACTTGGTTGGCATTAGCTAAAGCGGCATCTTGCTGATTTTTCAGCACTTGAGCAAGAGCCTCCATCATGACATTCTCAGCTAACTCGGTACTAACCATCTCATAAGAACAAAAACCAATTAAGGTCTCCTATCAATTAGCATAAAAAATGCACTACCAAATAAATCCTTAACTTCTACCCAACTCTCATTTATTATTTCAAGGTCAAATAGTTTAATTTTAGGGTTCACGTGTGTGCGTCGGGAGCGTTAAAAAGCTCTGATACCAACTGTGACAACCCTCGCGAATACGGAAATATAAAACATACAAGCATGTGAAATGATATGCGGAAATACGGTATTTTAAAAAACTTTTATACATGCAAGATATATAACACGAGGAGTGTCAAGATATTACAAGCTAAGTACAAAATATAACAAAGAGACGGGGTCGCTTAAAATGTCAGCAA
>JAIUZE010019776.1:0-12992 GCA_022085475.1 Heliosperma pusillum
TTTGTGTCCCGGGCCTTGGGGGCTTATCTCCAAGTCGGGGCATGGCATCCTAAGAGTTCCGCTTTGGGAAGGGAGCCAGCTTAAGTACTAGCCATCTCTGCTTAGGGGGTCGCCTAGCAGAGGTTCTTGTGTACGGTTATGTCATGAGACGGGGAATGGAATAGCTGTTGTCGCTAGGTCTGATCAGTCTAGGACTAGGATGTTTTCCTACCTTGTGGTATAGCCTCGAGTTACAGATGACTATTGGCCGCCCTAGGAACTTATGCCTGTTTATAGAAGTATTGGTCTTTCATGTTTGTATGATTCTATGAGTTCTAGAAGGTGAGATGCAAGCCGGCTAGGATTGATAGAGTTTGGATTACCGGTTGTTAACTTGATTCACTCTATTACGTCGTTGATTAGGGTTTGAGGTGTATCATGGCCCTGTTTTCTGGGGAACCTCTGAGCTAGCATACCAGCTTCCCTACCTCGAGTTATAGTTTATTATCGGTTTCACCTGATAGCTTTCACATGCTAGGTTATTTGTTAGTTATCTGTTTCATAACATGAAAAGCATATCATATATGTTAAAGTTTTGTATTGTTCATATACATTGCTTTTATGTTATTCATGTTTTATTAAACTCGACATTTCGTGGCTGGGAGAACTCGGAGTTACTCCCCACTGACTGTGGCTTCCGTGTTTATATTTAACGCGGTCGAACAGGTGGTGATGCATACTTGGGGTACATTGATGAGCTAGCGAGCGAAGTATTTACCTTGGACCTATATTCGGTTCTTAGATTGTATATTATTATACACTCTTTTATTTCAGTATTTAAACGGGAGATATGTCTCCCGTCTTGTACAATTCGTATGTATAATATTATTTTCCGTTTTGTAATGACCCTTTTTGTTTTATGACACCTTCGTTATGTATTTAAATTATTTTTTCTTTCCGCAAATTTGAGGGTGTCACAACCAAGGTCGTTGAGGTACCCATCGACTTAACCTCAAGTCGTTCTCTCGCTAAGCGACCTTCATTCAGACCATAAGGTCGTGAAAAGCGAGCCCACGTGGACCCATTATTTCGGAGGATTTGTTTCACATTGTTTGTTATTCAACACCATTTTAGAAAAAAAATATATTAATAAGGTATGCCATATAACTCATATATACATGCAAGTTTGGTAGTAGGTGATCATTAGCGGGATTGGACCGGACATGAACAAGTCTAAACTTGAAAAAATTGTTCGACGGACTACCATGTCCACTATAACGGACCTAGTTTGATTGTCCATATCCGCCCATCAAAATAGGTGGGCTTACATTGTAGCACTTTGACCCTAACCTTGGGTCGGGAATGATTAATCATTGTATCTCGTCAAGCTGTGTTTTTGGCCCACAGATTAACACAGGTCCTCTCTAGCATATTTTGTCCTCGGTATTGCGCATCATAAGAACCTTCCTTGGAAGTTACTCATCCTAAGACGACTACTCCTAGCCACAGACGCTTAAGTGTAGAGTTCTTACTTCTTTTACATGGATGATCAAGAATGAAAGTGCACTTTGTTGATATGAGTAGTACTTTCAATTCTTGTAAACACTAGTCATATAAGCTTATCCATGGAAATTTTCAATTAACGTAGGGTGTTATATACACATAGGTAGCACAGACACTCATCCGAAGCAGTTGTCCTGTTTCTGACACCGATTGTAACACCCCACATTTGTTGAAGAGGTCCATTGATAAGTTTAAACGACTAGTGCTTAAAGGGATTGTAAGTACTACTCATATCAACAAAGTGCACTTCCTTTTCTGGTTGTCCATGCAAAAGAACTCAAAAGTTAAGCGTGCTTGACTGAGAGTAGTCTTAGGATGGGTGACCTCCTGGGAAGGTTCCCAGGATGTGCATGAGTGAGGACAAAATGCGCTGGAAAGGACCCGTGTTGATCTGTGGGCCATGTACACAGCCTGGAGAGCTATCATGAGTGACCGCTCCCGACCCAAGGTTTGGGCCGGGGTGTTACACCGATACTTGCGGATACAAGTTTAAACATATCGAAACCTATAAACGAGGAAGGAAAGGTCGAAAGATTGAAAAAGATTGATTAGAAGATGAGTTTGGGTGGGGAATGAAAATGAGTTATTGTCAAAGTCAAATTTTTCCTACAACTATTTAAATTTAATAACCATACATTTACAAAAATAATTTAATAACCATACATTTACAAAGATTGATTAGAAGTACGTTTTACCTAAATTTCTTTTAGTTTATATTCACCCCTTAATTTTACCAGATCTATCTCTATTGTCCGCTACCCGTTATTTTAATACTCCTTCCAAGTCGCCGTTTTGTCCCCTATTTCCTTTTTCATTCAAATCGCATTTTATTTTCTCTTTCCTTATTTGATATATTTTGTGTAGTTCAGATTACATGTGGTATAGTGTGCTTTGTATGACCAAATTTATTTCCTTAATTTTTGTGTTCAAAAAAAAAGAAAATATACGAGTAAATGAGGGAGTATATTTTTATGATCGCAGTTAAGTGAGCCAAGTAGGGCAGGCCATATGGCCGGCCCATGCTTAATTAGCTTTACTTGGTAGTGACAGCCTAATAATTAAATGCCATGTGTCATGTGTCCTTTAGCCATCGTGAGATGGTATCCACGTGACAATCATCCTCGAACGATGTCGTCAATAAGAAATGCCAGAATAGAGACACGCTCATTATGCGTTAACCATCTACGTCAAGTCTTCAACCCTACTTATCACGTGGACATGCTCATTTTGCGTCATTCATGACACCATATCCATTCTTCTCTACTCTTCATCTAGTAGCACGAAAACGGACACCGACACGGACACGGATACGTGATACGGCATCTCGTGAAATTTAGGACACGGGACACGGCATTTAAATTTAATAAAATATATATTTTATAGTTATAAATAACGTACGATTTTATTTTTATATTGGTATTTGATATTAAATGTAAATAATTGAAGGTAAAATTTGACTTTTACTATAATTTATTCTCATTTCCTACCCAACTCATCTTCTAATCAATCTCTTTTAGTCTTTCAACCTCTCATTCCTTATTTATAGGTGTCCGTGTGTCCGTGTGTCCGACACGGTGTCAGACACGGGACGGCTAGTTAGGAGGAGTGTCCGTGCTACCTAGCTCTTCATTTGTTGTTTTCCTTCTCACCTCTTTTTATTAACTGCACGTCTCACTCAAAACGGACACTATCCGTCACTAGCTGAAAATGGATGATGTCTTCTGACAATATGCAAGTGGGAGGCTATATTTGCTCTTCACTTGCCCTTTGCACTTGCAAATTGTGAGAGGGCATTATCCGTTTTCAGCTTATGAAGAAAGTGCTCGTTTTCAATGAGAATTTATATTTTATTAATTATCATTTTAAAACTAGAACAAGTGAAATAAAAAAAAATGTAAATAGAACGCTGTTTTAGCTAGACATTTTATTTTTGTCCGTCTTATACCCGTATTATTTAACTTGTTCCAAATTTTGGATAGATAGTCGACCTATATTAAAAAATAATTTGTGCAACTCTTTATCGAGTATTCCATAATTTTCCGTTATTTTTTTACAATTTGAGTTTCATAGTTATATATTTTTGGTCATATTTTTCTTGGGATTTCAAGTCACTCTTTTTTAGGTTCAGCTCAGATCTTTTAAAGTTTGATTGAAAAAAATTAGTTTATATTCAGATCATATTGGTTCAGACAATTCAAAACCCTATAAGTTCAGAAAAGTGATGCTCATATAAATTCAGTAAAAGTCTTAAGTTTAGTTTAGAAAAGTGCAGCATTTAAAAGTAACTTTTTAAATTTTAAGTTAGCTTATTATTATGTTATGTTAAACGCCTTAATTAAGCAATTTCTTGAATTAAATTTATCTACTTTAATATTATATTATACGATGAGAACTATAATTAATGTTGTTATTATTATCATCAGCAACAACAACACAACAACAACAACGGCAACAACAAGCCAGTAGCAATATGAATATGAGTAGGGCTGTAGGAGTAGCCGAGTATGGGTAGGAGTAGGAGTAAGAGTAGGAGTGGAAATAAGAGTTAGAGGAAGATTTTAACGAGCGATCAGGCTAGGTCGTGTTGTGTTTGTGTTCGAAACAACTTTAAATAAATCACTAATATTTTGACCAAACACGACCTAGTAATATAAAGAGGTCAGTGGTCTCATCTCTAACAGCAATAATCAAGTTGATTTTTTAAGAACTCTACCCCGACCTGTTTAACTCATTTAACTTATTCTTAAAGTAGTTCATTTCAACACGCATACGATATTTGACCCGTTTAATTCTTTAACAAAACTAAACTTTACTAACCTACTCTATTAAATATATTATTAAACCACGATAATGATAAATAATAGTTCTTACTTTTGAACAGGTTAGTTAGATTATCAAATTAACCAAACGAAACTATGTTTAATTTAAATAAGTGGGTTATTTGTGTCAAAACCCGACACGCATATGTTTCGTGTCATGTCATATCAACAAGTTACATAATTGTATGGCAATTAGCTTAGTGTGACATATACCTCCATTTACCTATGAGCCTTTAGCAAAACATTTCCAGCTAAATAAGGGCGTTGCCATCTCGGTTGTCCGAAGTAATACATATCAAATACATCAAAAGAAGAGTGATAACATCAAATTGAGTCATGTCATTTAGGGTAATTTAGTTACTTATCAATGTTAATTTATGGGTCTTTAGTACTCCTTTTGTATTAAGTACTTCTCTTAGTCTTTTGTTGTAATTTCATTTAATTAGATTATTTTGGAAGGTGATTGATGTTAAGCATTGAAATGTACTCCCTCCATTCAACTTCACACTACACATTTATTTTTGCACGTTTGCCAACGCGCATTTTGCGTCGTAAATATAGTTCGCTACGTATTTGCAAAAATTATACGAGTTAAATATTTTTAATATACTTTTAAAGACGAATCAAACAAGATCTCACATGAATATATTTTCTCTTATGTATTAGCCGTAAATTGAAAGATTCTTCTTACTTGTGAATAGTGTCAAAAAGAGAAATATGTAGTGTGAAGTTGAATGGAGAAAGTATGCCAATAAGGTGCAGATTTGTGAGGTTTTGGTTGTTGTGAGTTATTTTGGAAGCATTGGCATGCAAAATCAAGACCAAAAATGAAGATTTGAAGTATCGATTTTCCAAGGGTCAACTTCAAACGGATATATCTTGAGTTCTAGAGCTCGTATCGATGTAAGGCCAAGTGGAGGTGATAGCCTATTCTGTTAGCTTTCCAACGGTAGGTCTCACGCCCAAAATGACCAAGAAACGAGAGAGATATGGCTCTCGCAAAAACAGGCTGAAACGCTGACCGCGCCACACGACGCTGCCGGCGTCCACCGGCGCTGCCAGCGTCCGACACTGTGTAACGCCCCGAAATATAATATAAAGTAAATAAAGAGAAAAATATGTATATAACAAACTCTACGTTTTTATTTCATATATAAAAAAACTTGAAAACAAATTTATTACAAGGCGTCACCGCCGTATTTCCTGTACTGGAAATACAAGGCTATAACATTTTCTTAGTAACCTTTATATTACGTATTATTTATTCTCTATATATTAATTTCTATAGTGAAACTCACTCCCGCGGTTCCCCAGCATAGAAACCTGAAAAAAAATAAACAATAATAACAAATCAGTCAACACTGACTGAATATGATTTCAGTTACCTTCAGCGGTCCTAAATAAATACTTCTTATATATTTATTATCAGTATTAGTTAACTATAATTTGGAATACCCCTGTCATTTTATCATAACATTTAAAATATGGACTACCGGTCTACCATTACTGAAGTGAGACACATTACGGAGTAAAACTCCCCCGGGCTAAGCCCTCCTCCATGTACACAGGACCATATAATTATTTATGTAACCCCCTGACACTTTCACCAGTAATAACCAGAACCGCAGTTCTCATATCATGGAGCCGTGCTCCCTTCCATGTACACAGGTTAAATTTGTAATGTCATCCCCTTCCCGTAATCGTATCCCGAATGCTACAATTGGCCAAATGTACATTATATGAAAAACGGGCATATCAACACTATAATATAATGGACAATAAGATAGCATATGAGCAGTAAAATAACAATAATATGAAACCTACATTCGTTGTTTTTAATTATAATTACTTATAATGTCATAGGAAATTATTAATTTCTACGCTAAAGGGTCCCGAAACTATACCTTTACTATTTATCTAGGTAATTATGGGTGTAATCTAACCAAGAGGGATTTGTTTTACTTGTCAGTACTTCCTTTTTATTAGTGGTGGTGTGTCCAATTTGTGATGGAAGAAAGGCTTATTTATAGCCAAAATGTCGGCTGAATTTGTGGGTATGTATGAGTAGTTTTATTCTTACCCATTCCTAACTTAATGCCTAAGTATTACCTCCCCCTTATGCCACCTAACTAGTATATTTATCCTATTGACAAGATGAGATAAATATTCTTGGGCAAAAATGTATATATTGGTATATGGTCTATGTAATAGCTTATAGAAGTTAATTTTAGAAGATTTGTAAACATTACGATTATCGAACATTGGTATTATTTTAAAATAATAGAGGAAAATCATAAATAAGTAGGTTATTTTGGGTCAAAATAAGTAATTTTACTAGAGTGGATAATGACTATTGTTCTTACAGTTATTCATTTGTTAGTCGAGTTGGATCTAATTAGTCGCCACTTGGTCTTTTCTACAACAATGAATACCTTGACACAATTTTATTTATTTATTTATTTTGTTTTATTTTTACACAACTATACGGGATATTACACACTGCTGGTACGCGACTATTTTTTCGCCTTCTTGTTATTTGAAGCCCATTTCTCAAGGCCTCTATGCAAGGGTATAAAAGAGCAACAAAAGAAGAGAGAGAGGGAAAGAACACAACACATATTCTCATATCATAATTGAATCTCATACTTTGTTCGTCATCTTTTGGGTATCTTTTAGTTGAACTTATTATTATTTGGGTTGTAATTTATTAGTAATGGAAGGCTAATCCTTCAAATACTTGGTGTAATTTGAACAAGTTCACACCTTTAGTATTGTAAGACTCTTTGAATCTCTTCCTCTTTAGTTAATATTATTTTCTCATGTTTATTTTCCATTGTTGAATGAATTATTGTTGAGACTAACCATCTTAGCAATTGTTTGTTTAATTAGTGCTTTGTCTAGATAAATTTGGTTAATTTGTCTTGATATTGTTGAAGCAACCTTGAAAGATTGCAACTTTGGTTTAAAGTTGGAATCTTTTGGGTGGAATTTGGTATATTGTGTTATTAGAACACTAGTTTAGATCCCGCGCAATGCGCGGTATTTACAAATTTTTTTTTTTTTTTGTGTATTACTTATAAATTAAGTTACACATCATTAGTTTTCAATTTCACTTCCATGTATTTTGTTTTGAGAAAAAAATAGATATGCAAAAGTAATAAGACCAACTGAGTAATGTTGGGAATAATTAAGGTAATGATAACAACAATTATAATTTTTTTATACCGATCGAGTAATATGCATCAAATCATCCTTCAGTAACAATATCAAATGAAAGATTTATCAATTTGTAACTAATGTGCTTATAAAAAAACATTTTATCTTAATAAAAATATTATAGTTTCGAGTTTTCTTTAAAAAGATAGTTTTACGAAGAGATTATATGTTAATGAAAAGACAAAAGCTTAATTAAGTAAAGTCTAATATCCATTGTTGCTTATTTAGAGGAGTGCATTTTGAATAGAAAACATTTCAACTTTCTTATTATCTTAGTATATAAAGGAGTCATTTACCATTAATATGCTTATGATTTGAATTTATTAAATGTTCAAATCAATAATTAGGCCTACTTTGTATTCCAAAATATGTACTCCCTCCATTACTTATTTTATGACCTTTTAGGTTCATGCACACAAATTAAGGCTTGCATTTCTTTTCTTCTTTTTTTATCTTCCTTAATTCCCTTTTTGTGCACGTGTCCATGAGGAAGAGTGCATTGTTAACTTTGCCTTTTTTTCATGCATTTTATTGGCTGAAATATAGATTTCATGTGACCAAGTATTGGGAACTGGAGAGTTTTTATGATGAAATGCTAAAACGACAAGTATAGAGCAAAAAGTCAAAAAAGCTAGAACGACATGTAATAAGTAATGGAGGGAGTATAAAATCATGCATTTTGAAATTAAATAACATATTTTTCTATAAAATCATATAAAGATTATATATATTTTTAATATCCATGAATTTCCAACACAAGTATTGTTAGGTTAAAAGTTAGGCCCAATAAAGTTATAAAATAAGGATGATAAAAGTGAGGCTCATTTATAGAAAGTTTCATTTAGGCGGGAAAAATTTGGAGAACTCTTAATATTTCAGTATAAGGGGGATGGTTTAATGTTTTATTACATGATTCTAGCTTGTTTATTTGGTTTTGTTCTTAAAGCTTGCATCTTTGATTTGGGCTCATGTTTTAATGGGTGTAAATTGAGGTGTAAATGGTCATTCTTGGTTGATTTAATCTATGTTGACTAATTTCTTAGAAACTTGTATTAGATAACTAGAGAAGAGAGGAAAGGAAGAGTCTTTACTTTGCTAATTGTTGTGTTACTTGGGATAATTGCACTAAGTACTTTTGTCATATTTGTTTTCTTGCATAGAAGGTGTTTGTTCTATTGTCTAACCTAGAATTTCATGTTTCAATGTGAGTTATCTTTTTAACCAAATTTCTTCTTATATGTTAATCTACATGTTTTCTCATTGTAAATATCATTGTTTGTGATTATTAGCAATTAGTGTCTTAATTAGTAATTAGTACCTTAATTAGTGTTTAGTTTCTTAATTAGTGTCTTAGCTAATTGTTTAGAGTCTAGATTTAGCTTAATTTCGCCTTCTCTTGGGTTCGACCCTATTCTTACCATTTACTACCTTATTTAAGATAGTTTATGTTTGTTTAGGAGATATAAATTGTTATTTGATCGTAGCTAATTAGCGGATTTAACGACACGCGGATTAGCCTCGTCAAATTTGGCGCCGTTCTCGGGGAAGGCAACAAAGCTAAAGCTAGTCTAAACATTTGGCTTAAATTTGTATGTTCCTTTTTGTAAATATTAGGAGTCAATTACTTGTTGTAGATTGTTTAACTTGTTTGATGAAATGGCAAACTTAAATTTTTTCCAATTTGAGAATGAACCATTTTGTGCATATTTTGATCGATTGCGGGACTATGCCTCAAATTGTCACTACTCTTATCAAACTTGGGAGCTTTGTCATGTATTGTTTAATGGGTTGAATGAAGAAATCATGTTTCATGTTCATCGTTTGAGTGATGCAAAGTTTAAGTATGAATTTGATTATGAAGAGAAGTGGGATTTTTTCCTTTACTTGGCTAAAGAGACATTTATATGGGAGTTGGAAAATTCTTGTCAACCCCAATTCAACCAAAGTGAGGAAATGCCTACCAATGACACATCTTCAATGAGCATCAATGACATATTGCAAGATATTATCAAAGGGGCACAAGACCTTGAGAAAGCTAATCAAATTGAAAGGGCAGCTAATCAAATTGAAAGGGCTATAACTAAAGAGCATCGAGAGCTATACAATGTGAGGATGGAAAACCTTGAAATTCAAGTAAACCAACTCCTTAGGGATATCGAAGAAAGTAGTATCGAACAAGATGAGATGCACACTTTAGATGATTTTTATGTTGATAATGGTTTTATTAGTGATGAGTATGACTTTAAGGTTGAAGACCCTCCTTCCCCTAAGCATGAAATGAGTCACAATTATAAAAAGTGTGTTGTTGATGAATATGATTTTTGGGATGATGAAGATGATGTGTGTGACTCGAAATCCTCTTGGGCCTTACCATCCATTGAGACCCCTATTCACATTCCGAGTTTCGGAGTTGATGCCTTACACCTTGATAAAATCTCCTTAGTTCGTAGTAATTCTTGCCCAAATTTTACTTTTACGGGATTAACGAGTGAGGTGTTTGAGAAGAATGAGCAAGAAGACATGAGTTGGGGGGAGGTTGAAATTGAAAAAGAGGAGGTAAAGGCTCTTGATGATGTTGTTTGTGACCTTCCTAAGACTATAAAACTTGCCAGTGTGGAGGTTAAGGAGATTGCGAAAATGAATATGGAAAATGAGTTTGTAGAGGTGTACCCCCGCAAGGAGGAACCACCTCAAATTTGCTTTGAAATGTCATCAAATGTATTCCACAAAGAAGCTCATGAGTCCTCTCATTATTACTTGGTTTTTGCCAAATCCAGCTTCTCTTTCAAGGAGCCTTACCGCGACATAGAATCATTTAGTTTTGACTACACTTGCCATATTATTCCAACCTACTACCTCCACTTCTCATCTTTATGGGCTAATGTGTTTGATAAGTTACTAAGAGCGTTGAGTTGTTCCGCTCTTGAGTCTTGAAGAAGAATGATCTTGAAAAGGCGTCGAGCAAACGAAAAAAAAAACAAAAACCAAAAGCGCTTTACGGGAGGCAACCCGTACGTTTTGTACATCTCCTCCACATTGAGGGCAATGTGGAAACTAAGTGTGGGGGAGGAGTTCTGATGTAACATATGTACGTTTTATTCATGTTTTGATGCTTTTAAAAAAAAAAAAAAATTGAAAATCCCAGCTAGGTGAAAACCCACATGGGTGGGCACTTAGGCAAAAATTGGGAAGGTGGCCGAGGACGGAATGAAAACCCGAAAGGGCATTCCGGGCAAAATGAAAAATCGAGTTGCGAGCCACCAATGAGAGGAAAGGAAAAGCTAAGGTGAAAACCCGAAAGGGCACCTTAGGCAAAATGATGGATTTTCAAAGACAAAAATTGGATAAAGAAAAAGAAAAATAAAATTGAGCATAATACTTCTGATGAAGAGGATTGTTGGAGGGAAAAGAAGGGAGAAATAAGGAGGGCTTTGGAAGGAGGTTAGAATTAGGATTTTGAGTCACAAATTTGGTTCCAAATCGGTGGATTTGTCTTGTGGGTTGCTTGGTTGTGCGAATTGTGTAGTTTGGGGCCAACCAAGTAACCATGCTAAACACTAGTGGAGTAATAAGGGGGTGATATAAGAAGTGGAGTTGCATGGAGTTAAGGCGAGTTGAGTCGGAGTAGATGGCATGTCCTGTCTTAGTCTTGATGGATGATATAAGGAGGGGGAGTGAGAGAAGAGTGCAACAAGATTTGAGTCTTTTTATTTTGTTTTTGTCATTGGTGGTTTGTTTAAGAGGGAGTATAAGAAGGGCGTAGTGAGGGAAGAGAGGTCATTACCTTCACACACACTATGTTGGGCTCGTGTTGTTTGTGCTAATATCGAGTTTTACTCGGGACGAGTAAAAGTCCAAGTCGTGTCATTTAGGGTAATTTAGTTACTTATTAATGTTAATTTATGGGTCTTTTGTACTCCTTTTGTATTAAGTACTTCTCTTAGTCTTTTGTTGTAATTTCATTTAATTAGATTATTTTGGAAGGTGATTGATGTTAAGCATTGAAATGTATGCCAATAAGGTGCAGATTTGTGAGGTTTTGGTTGTTGTGTGTTATTTTGGAAGCATTGGCATGCAAAAAGAAGACCAAAAATGAAGATTTGAAGTATCGATTTTCCAAGGGTCAACTTCAAACGGGTATATCTTGAGTTCTAGAGCTCGTATCGATGTAACGCCAAGTGGAGGTGATAGCTTATTCTGTTAGCTTTCTAACGGTAGGTCGCACGCCCAAAATGACCAAGAAACGAGAGAGATATGGCTCTCGCAAAAACAGGCTGAAACGCTGACCGCGCCACACGACGCTGCCGGCGTCCACCGGTGCTGCCAGCGTCCGACACTGCTGGTACGCGACTATTTTTCCGCCTTCTTGTTCTTTGAAGCCCATTTCTCAAGGCCCCTAGGCAAGGGTATAAAAGAGCAACAAAAGAAGAGAGAGAGGGAAAAAACACAACACATACTCTCATATCATAATTGAATCTCATACTTTGTTCTTCATCTTTTGGGTATCTTTTAGTTGAACTTATTATTATTTGGGTTGTAATTTATTAGTAATGGAAGGCTAATCCTTCAAATACTTGGTGTAATTTGAACAAGTTCACACCTTTAGTATTGTAAGATTCTTTGAATCTCTTCCTCTTTAGTTAATATTATTTTCTCATGTTTATTTTTCATTGTTGAATGAATTATTGTTGAGACTAACCATCTTAGCAATTGTTTGTTTGATTAGTGCTTTGTCTAGATAAATTTGGTTAATTTGTCTTGATATTGTTGAAGCAACCTTGAAAGATTGCAACTTTGGTTTAAAGTTGGAATCTTTTGGATGGAATTTGGTATATTGTGTGATTAGAACATGGTTTAATGTTTTATTACATGATTCTAGCTTGTTTATTTGGTTTTGTTCTTAAAGCTTGCATCTTTGATTTGGGCTAATGTTTTAATGGGTGTAAATTGGGGTGTATATGGTCATTCTTGGTTGATTTAATCCATGTTGACTAATTTCTTAGAAACTTGTATTAGATAACTAGAGAAGAGAGGAAAGGAAGAGTCTTTACTTTGTTAATTGTTGTGTTACTTGGGATAATTGCACTAAGTACTTTTGTCATATTTGTTTTCTTGCATAGAAGGTGTTTGTTTTATTGTCTAGCCTATAATTTCATGTTTCAATGTGAGTCATCTTTTTAACCAAATTTCTTCTTATATGTTAATCTACATGTTTTCTCATTGTAAATATCATTGTTTGTGATTATTAGCAATTAGTGTCTTAATTAGTAATTAGTACCTTAATTAGTTTTTAGTTTCTTAATTAGTGTCTTAGCTAATTGTTTAGAGTCTAGATTTAGCTTAATTTCGCCTTCTCTTGGGTTCGACCCTATTCTTACCATTTACTACCTTATTTAAGATAGTTTATGTTTGTTT
>JAIUZE010019778.1:0-25452 GCA_022085475.1 Heliosperma pusillum
TCCAAGTCGGGGCATGGCTGCCTAATAGTTCCACTTTGGGAATGGAGCCAGCTTAAGTACTAGCCATCTATGCTTAGGGGGTCGCCTAGTAGAGTTTCTCATGTACGGTTATGTCATGGGACGGGGAATGGAATAGCTGTTGTCGCTAGGTCTGATCAGTCTAGGACTAGGATGTTTTCCTACCTTGTGGGATAGCCTCGAGTTACAGAAGTCGACTATTGACTGTGCTAAGAACTTATGCCTGTTTGTAGAAGTATTTGTCTTTCATGTTTGTATGATTCTATGAGTTTTAGAAGGTGAGATGCAAGCCGACTAAGATTGATAGAGTTTGGATTACCGATTGTTAACTGATTCACATGATTACGTGTTGATTAGGGTTTGAGTGTATCATGGCCATGTTAACGGTAACCTCGGAGCTAGCATACCAGCTTCCCTACCTCGTGTTATAGTTTATTATCGGATTCACATGATAGCTTTCATATGCTAGGTTATATGCTAGTTAATTGTTTCATAACATGAAAAGCATATCATATATGTTAAGGTTTTGTATTTTCCATATACATTGCTTTTATGTTATTCATGTTTAATTAAACTCGACATTTCGTGGCTGGGAGAACTCGGAATTACTCCCCACTGACTGTGGCTTCCGTGTTTATATTTAATGCGGTCGAACAGGTGGTGATGCATATTTGGGGTACATTGACGAGCTAGCGAGCGAAGTATTTACCTTAGACCTATATTCGGTTCTTAGATTGTATATTATTATACACTCTTTTATTTCTGTATTTATACGGGAGATATGTCTCCCGTTTCAGATACTCTTTATGTATAATATTATTTCCTTTTTGTTATGAACCTTTTTCTTTAAGACACCTTCGTTATGATGAATATATTTAATAGTAGGTTCCGGTTTTAAAATTTACCGATTTTCACTAAAGTGAACCTATTAGAAAGTATTCTCATCTTTTATTTATTTAAATTACTTGTTTATCTTTCCGCAAATTTGAGGGTGTCACAGCCACGTCATGTCTGGCCGGGCTCGGGCTCGGGGGTCGTGGGAATGCACCTGCGGTGCGGACCTTCTTTTATCTTTAACAAACAAATTTTGGTTTTAATTGGGTTCAATTTCCCATACTGATTGTTACAGTCTTCTATACTGACTGATTGTTACAGGCTTCTATACTGACTGATTGTGTAGTCTTCTATACTGATTTCTCTTTTTACTAAACAACACAATATCCCTTACTGATTTCGTTGTTTCTTATGCTTTTCTACTGCTATATATACTACCCTCCTAAAACAGTTTCAACACAACAAAATCAAAAATACATCTCTTCTCTCTCAAAATATAAATCAGTTCCACTGAGGTTATTTTGGCAACGTTCTTGGTTGTGCTCATCTGCTTCTTGGCCTACACCTAAGTTGCAGCGGTTGTGTTAATCCTGGGGGTCGAGTGCCATTGAGGCCGTGTGTAGTAGACGGGGCATATTTGAGTTTAGGACAATGACCTTAAGTCACGTCACAACCTCCCTTCTCAGATAAGATTATTCCTCTATTTATTGTTTACAGTACTTGCATAACAATCTAAAGTCAAATATTGTTTGCATCATGAGTGGTGTTCCCCTTAATGTTGTTCCTTTTTGTGCTCCAATACCTATTATTCCTGACATGTCGAAACTTGATCCATTTAATAGTAAAAATGATAGAATGTGGTCTGATAAGATGGAATTCTTTCTTGGTCAAATTGGAGTAGACTATGCATTTACTGATTCTATTGCTCCTGAAAATTTTGGTAGGGATTATGTTAAGGATAATAAAACGTGTAGAGGAAGGTTATAGCATTATATGACTTATGCACTTTTCTTAATATATAGCAAACTTTAAAATGTTGAAGATATATGGGATGCTTTGAAAACTAAGTATGGAACCGATGCTTTTGGAACTAAAAAAATATGCATGTAGTCGTTGGTTGAGTCTTAAAATGTCTGATCATAAACCTATTTTAGATCAAGTACATGAGTATGAAAATCTTTGTGCTGAAAGTTCTGCTGAAGGAATAAAAATTTGTGAAATGTTTCAAGCAAACTATTTACTTGACAAACTTCCTCCGTCTTGGCAAAACTATGTTCATAACATGAAGCATAAACAAAAGGACTTTAATCTTTTGGAATTGGTTTCTCATATCAAAATTGAAGAACAAAATAGGATTCAAATTAAAGGTAAATATGTTGATCACTCTTCTTCAAATGCAAAGTTGGTGGAGTTAAAAAATAATTTTTCAAAAGGTCCAAGACATTTTTATAAGGGTCCAAGCCAAGTTCATGGTACTAGAAACAATGGGACTTTCAAAAAGAATTTCAAAAGAGAGTTTAAAGGTAATTGTTTTACTTGTGGTAAGTCGGATCATTCGTCTAGATTTTGCCAGAAAGGTTTTTCTCCAAATGGGAAGCGTAAACACAATGAATCTTAACCAAATTTGGTTGAAACTGATGATGTGATTATGGCCGTTGTGTCTGAACCTAATCTTGTTAGTAACTTGTCAGAATGGGTCGTCGATACTGGAGCAACAAGACACATATGCTCTAGTAAAGACATGTTCAAAGATTATCTAGAAGTGCCTATAGGAGAATGTGTGTTTATGGGTAATTCTAGCACCGTCAAGGTTCAAGGTAAAGGGAAAGTGATTCTCAAACTTACTTCTAGAAAGACTCCTGAATTGAACAATGTATTTCATGTGCCTGATATCCGAAGAAACTTCATCTCTGGTGCTTTGCCCAACAAAGCTGCCATCAAATTAACCTTTGAATCTGACAAACTTGTAATTACTAGGAATGGAAATTTTATTGGTAAAGGTTTTTGTAATAGTGGTTTGTTTATTTTAAACCTTGAGACAATTAATAATAATTCCAGTTTTATTTATATTGCTGAGTCTCTTTCTTTGTGGCATGCTAGACTTGGACACTTGAATGTTGTAGATACCTCGTTTTTACAACTTCCGCCAACCACCTAGTGATTATTGGGCCGCATGTTTGGTACGCGCAACGATTTAGAACAATTTTATAGTCAAGTGATAGCTCACACACTTGTGTCTACCCCTTGGTCGTCATCTACGCACTGGGACAGTCGTTTTGACTGTCATTAGAGTTCATTTAGAGGGTCCGAGTCGAAAACTGCTTCATTTTATAGAAACCGTTTTAAAACTGCTTCATTTAGAGTTTGGATATTTTATTAATGTTTCAATTTCTATCTCTTTTGATAAATATATCTCGTCTCTTTTTTTAATGGAAGAGTAGATCTACCAGAATTCCGTAATAGAAACGTGGGAATCTTCCTTCCGCTGAAGAAAACCTCTGCAGAAATGACACAGCAGGTGCTGCGCCTCTTCGAAGGATTGCAGTTCCTGCTGCACCTCCTCCCCAGCCTATTTTCTCCGTTTACAGATAAGTTTGAGTTGTTCTTGAACTCTTTGTATATTCTGCTATAAAGGGAGAGCTTCGTTCTCACTTTAAAGGCACACGAGTGTTCCGCCTCTTCTCTTCTCTCTTTGCATTCTAGACCTTGCTCTAAGCTTTTTGACATCTACGTGCTTGATCAATCGACCATGTAAGCTCAGATCTTTCTAGGTACCCGTCACGTTTGCATTGATCGACCAATTTGACCACTACACTATCAATCAATCAATGAATTAATCAATCTTTTTTAGTCCTTTAACGAGGGCACTTTCTGCATACATTCGAGTCGAGCTATCGCTAAAACGTAACTTAGTTAATCTCGTTTCATCAACATGTAAGTCTGAGGATGTAGATCCCATATTTAATCGTTTCATCAACGAGGGCACTTTCTGCATACTTTTCCTTTTCTTCAAACCTCCGTTTTGAGTATATTTCTAACGTAGATTCTCGTAATCTTTGTAATCCATTGTAATCTTATTTAGTCATTGTAATTGTATGATTTCTTTCCTTTCGTATGTAATTCATTCTAAAATCCCAATTTTGACATAATTGAGTGTTAATTACATGTTCACCGACATAGTCTAATTCTCATGCTAGGACTAAAACGTTGGACGTTGCATTGCATGCATACAATCGATAACATATCAAATACGAACGATTTCCCTAATCATTAGTAGGGGCCAATATCCAGTCGGACAGGATTAGGTGTTCGATTAAATAGCTTCCTAATACGTACCCTCACCCGTTATTCCAGATCTCTGTGAGCATCCGTGTTCATTGGCATCCACGAGAGTCATTCTAGACATAGAATGCTAAGGGTAATGAGTTCTTAGTGTTCATGTCATTACTTTGTTTCTTGACATGGCATAAAGTATTCGAACGGTTCCAATTTTTCATAAAAAATGGTGGCGACTCGACAAATGCGTATTTCTACGCTTGTCCATCCAAATGCGCTCCTCCGTGGTTCCCCGTGTACCACAGTTCGGCAAGGATCACCAATCAGTGTATCACAGTTTCGCGACTCCGCTGGGGAATATAGACTTACGTGTTACCCAGGGTGAAACTTGAACAAGGTTGGGGAATAGTTTGTAGGGGAATAGTTTGTACGAGACAGTTGTCGATTTTCATTATTCGACCTTCTTAGGTCGTTTTATTCAGCCTTCCTAGGCCAGACCCAACCCATTTCGACCAATCGTTCTGTCTGGACGGTCCAAATTCTTATAAGGGCCTAAGGATGGATAGTGATTGACGTCAACCATACCGCGATACATACTAATGTTAGTATCAAAAGCTTTCACTACTCGAGGAATTGGACTAGGAACCGACCTTACTCATGTTTGTCGCGGACCTCTCCACAGACCTTGGTTTGATTGCTTGGTATGGCAACCCACCCTTTAAGCCAAAACCATTTTAAAAGCACTCAGCATACCGTTATAATGCATGTATACATGTGTTTAACCTATACATGATCACCATATTGTAAATAAAACCATGATGAACTTTTCAAAATAAAAATCCTTTTTAAAATTGTAAAGCATTTGGAAAGGTGGACTAAAGTAGCGCAAAATAAGTCGAAACTCTGCCCAAGTGTCCAGTCAAAATCGTCATTCTCCACTTCGAGTCATCACTCCTACACACTACGGTTGCTTAGGACAAACTTTTCAAATCTTTTCATTTTCAAAACTCAGTTAACACAGTGGCACACTCCCACTTCACAAGTCGAGTCATTCTCCACTTCAAGTCGACACTCCTACAACCACACTACGGTTACTTCACTACAACAAAAGAGTCATTTTGCGACGGATTTGTTGCGACGGAATTCAAATCCGTCACAAAATGGACTTTGCGACGGATTTTTTTGTCATTTTGCGACGGATTTTGCGATGGAAATTCCGTCGCAAGTGAAATTTTTTAGCGCGGAATTTTTGGCTCGCGCTTGAAAATATATTTGCGACGAAAATTCCGTCGCAAACCCATCCCACATCGGAAAAAAACAGCACATTTCTTATGTTTATATAGGTTCCCTCACTTCTTACATTGAATATGTGACTTATGAATTGACGCGGAAAAACATGCGGTAAAAAAAAACGCGCGAGATGATTACACGCGCGAAATTATAAAATGATAGAAAAAAAAATTAAAAATAGGGTTTGCTACGGAAATTCCGTCGCAAATTTCCGTAGCAAAAATTTGCGACGGAATTTCCGTCGCAGAATGTACCTCTTGCGACGAAAATTTGCGACGCAGTATTTGTGACGGAAATTCCGTCGCAAATGCCTTTTTGGGACGGAATTAAGCGTATTTGCGACGAAATCGTCCGTCGCTATGAGTCTTTTTTTGTAGTGCTTAGGACAAACATTTCAGAACTAGTCATTTTCAGAACTCATTTAAACACAGTGGCACACTCCCACTTTACAAGTCGAGTCCTTTTGAGTAAGTGTGCTAGAATGGTCGATCGTGTTTTGATCCGTTTTCGGTCTATTGTCTCAATTTTTTTTAAGATACCGGGAACTAGTCAAGCAAGTGTTCATCTACCTGATCCAAACCCGAATGGTAATGATCTAATCCTAGCTACGTTCATCCGTCTCTAAACAAATCAGGACCAAGCTTATGCTCGCCTCAACGTCATTGAAGGCCGAATCCTTGCCATAGAATCCTTGCCGTAGTTTTTGCGACTGATAAGTGAATATTTGTATGGTTTTAACCCCCAATTTAGCTCGGTTTTGTATGTCATTTGTGCTTTGTTAAGCCACTTTATGAGCTAATATCGTCTTCTAGGCGAATTCCTGTGTTCTAACCTATTTTGTAGGGAAAGTGACGTTTCTACGCCCTTTTTCTATATTCCCGAGCATTTGCCTAGAACCCGACGATTTGAAGAAGCAAAGCTTGACCAAGTGAAATGCATTTCAAGAAGGTTCACTAATTCGAAAGAGAGAAGAAGCAAAGACGGTTTCGTAGTTGTCGGAAGATCAATCAATTAGGCGGAAGCAATCATCGCTTTACATCAAACCCTATCAACAAACCCGACTCAAGAGGTCAAGGGGGATGATGGAAGTCAAGTCAAAGCGAAGGAAGATGAAACGTTAGTCAAATACTTCTAGATGACAACTTACCCGATCGGGTAAGTGTGTACCCGATCGGGTATGTGTGCTGCTTCGAGCATTGCGGCTCCTTCATCCTATTTTTGACCTATGTGTTTAATGCCCGACCTCTTCTCCACGAAACCCTAATACTATAAATAGATGCTCTAGCCCTCATATCATATCATCCATCCCTTCACACAACATCTCTTCTCTTCTTACATTTCTCTTTAGTTTAGTTCTTCTTCTTTCTTAGTTTAGTTTAGTTTTAGTTTTCTCTAGTTTAGTTTAGTCTAGTTCTAAGTTTTCTTCAATTGTAGTTGTTCTAGTTGTAATTGGAATTCAAGTTTCCGGGTTTGCATTTCCTATTCAAGTTCTTATTCCATTTCAATCTTTGCTCATCCTTTTTCGGTAATCTTTATTCTCGTCTTTACATTATAGTTTCATTTTCCTTTAGTATTTCCTTTATCATGTTTATCATTCTTAGTTTTATAATCTTAGTTTCCTTTTCATTGTTAATCATGCATAAGTAGTCACCCTTCTAGGGTGTAGGATAGCCATGTTAGATTAATTAAAAGATGATAATTGGATAAAAGAAATTGTGCCTTTAAAACGTTGTGTCTATGCATGTTTGGATTGTAACGATAGTTATCGATTTTTGGCCAAAATCATTTGACTAGTATGGAATTCTTTTCCAAGGTAGACATACGAGATTTGAATAGACAAAGCATGACATAGTGGATTAAGACCTAGTAAATCGCACAAAAAGCCTGCTAGACCATCTGATCTATGATTGTAATGAACACACCATTCTTACGAACGCTCAATGAATTATTTGCATATCCTAAATCCAATTTCATCAATATGTTAATCTACATGTGTGAACCTACTTCCCTAGATTCTTTTCTTTATTGCATTGTTATTATTTAGTAATTAGTGACAAACATTTGCCAATCGTCCAAGGTAGAGTTCTAACCACAACTATTCACAAGTATCTCCCGTCTCCCCGAGATCGACCCCTTACTTCCCTAATTACATTAATTTGTCGTTAGCCTAGTCTGGGTTATTTATCTTTGATTAGGGTACGCGACAACCCCGATCAGCGACGGATATGCCATCGCAAGTAATTCTGCGACGGAATATTCGTCGCCAATAGAAATGGCGACGGATGACAGGTGGCAGTCAAGTCAAACAAATAGTCAACATCAGCGACGGGATTTCCGTCGCAAACATTGACTAATTGATTGACTTGACTGTCACTTGTTTAGTCAATCAAACAATTAGTCAATGTTTGCGACGGAAATTCCGTCGCAAAAACAGCAGTGCATTCAGTAGAATACAGTGGTTTCCTGCATCCCCAATACGCATTAAAAACCACCAAAAACTTGCAAATAGTAGAAATTTTCCAGCAAAAAACGTACCACAAGGTTGCTAATGTAACACAAATACCATTTATCATCAAAGTCTTGATTTTATATCATACAAGTCAAGTCTTACAAATAAAAGTTTTAAGTCATAGTTAAGTTCAAAATAACTATCTAATCACTCAACCAAACGGAGTGAATGGAGCGAAAGGGGTGAATGGGTTGGGCCTAGCATTATTGCCACCATCATCATCAAAGTCTTCTCGACCTTGTGTAGGACCTCGAGGTCTACAGCTCTGAGTAGAATTTCTTCCAACATGATTCAAGTACTCTTCTATAGCTGCAATCCTTCGAGCTTACTCGTCGCGCTCTAACCTAAGTGTCGCATTCTCCTTTGACAGATTAGTAGCGAAACCTTGCGTGAACTGAGTAAAAAAAAACCTCCAACCAACAACCTCCAACCTCAACTACAACAACAACAACAACAACAACAACAACAACAACAACAACAACAACCTCCAACCTCCAACCTGTAAAAAAAAACAATAACAACCACAACTTACATCTTTAAACTGCAAAAAAAAAAAAAAAAAATTCGTGCTCATGGGTCCTTATATCTCCAACCTAAACCCATCTTTGAATCTTTCATACCATTAGTAAATACTAATCATTTAATTAATTGTTATGCGACGAATATTCGGCAGCAGTTCCCTACAGTTCTCCAAATACACAATGTTCAATGACTTGTCACTCTACATATGTATTTAGAGAACATTAAAGGAACTGTCAACCAAACTTCATCGTCAAATAACAATTAAAAAAATAATTAGTATTTACCACCTAAATGGCATGAAATATTCAAAGACAGTCTCAAAACGACGGGGACTATTCAAGAATTACACTTAACGTATAACTCTTGAACGTGTACTAGGTCTAGCATATATGAATAACACAATTAATAAGAGTCTAATTAATCATAATAACGCAAAAATAAACATAAAAATAAACACAATTTTGCCATAACAATAATTATAACAATGAAAATTAAACATAAATTAAACTTAAACCATAGTTATAACAATGAAAATTAAACATAAGCTAAAATAGTTAAACTTAAACAATGATTATAACAATGAAAATTAAACTAATTAGACTTAAACAATAAATTATAATAATGAAAATTAAACTCATTAAACTAATTAAACCTAAATTAAAATGGGGCAGGGGGCGGTGGCGGTGGCGGTCCGGCGCCGGCAAAGGCGAGGTTGCGCCGATGGAGCAGCCAGGTAGTGGGGCCACGGGCTAGCAGCCGGCGAGAAGAAAGAAGGGCAAGGGGAAGAGGAAAAGAAGGAAGGAGAAAGGGGGAGAATGAGAGAAGAAAGAGGAGGAAGGTGGGGGTAGGGCCGGCGCCGTCGGTCAGCCCGGGGGGTGGCGCCGGACGGCGGCGAGGGTAGATCTGGAAATATAAAAAGGAGAAAGAAGGGGGAGAGAGAGAAACCACAGGACAGAGGGGCGTACCTGGGGTGCCGGTGACGCGCCGGTGGTCCGAGAGAGGCGAGGGTGGTCCGGGGGTGGTGGTGGTGGTGAGGGGGTTGAAGATGGTGACGGTGGTCGATTTAGTGATGCTGAGGGAGATTCGAATTTTTTGGTAATGTAATAATTGTAAACACAGGGAGAGAATGTGCGTTGGGTTGTATTATTATATCCTGCGACAGAAATTCCGTCGCAAGTTCTCTGCCACATGTCCCCATACAGGGTCAATGGGTAAGTCAACTTTTTTTACCTGCGACAGAATTTTCGTCGCTATTTCCGTCGCAAGATTGCCACTTAGCGACAGAAATTCCGTCGCAGGGTTTCCCGCCATGTGAAAATGTAAAGGCGCCATGGGAAAAACGCTGCTACGGCATTTCTATCGCAAGATTACTCCTGTCGCAATATCACATATGTTACGATATATATGTCCGTCGTAAATATTCCGTCGCGAATTATACCTTCTCTTGTAGTGCCTCATGCAGACATTCTTGATGCTAGTATGCATGATAACCTTCCACCCTTTGTGGGACAACCAGAAGTCAATCCCTCGCCACTTCTTACTGAAACTGAAAAGCGACTCCAATACCTGGAGGAGCAACTAATGTACCTCAAGGGAGATGACATCTACATGGAGAATAATCGCAAATATGAAGTCGTTAGTACCCAATTGTCAACCAACTTCAACATGATTGACATCCCAAAGTTCAAAGGGCATGAGAACCCTTTGAATCATATTCGTGCTTTCAAAGATTACATGTCTATCAAAGGCATCAAACCTGAGATGTTCCTAAGGATCTTTCCTTCATCTCTCGACACCATTCCTAAGCAGTGGTTCTATTCTCTAGAACACAAGAAAATCGCAACCTGGGATGATGCCGCAATTGAGTTCGCCAAGCAATACCCAGACAATGTTGAGATTCAAGTCAATATGCGTACTCTAGAGGTTCTTACCCAAAATAAGAAAGAAGGCTTCACCGACTTCCTAAGTAGGTGGAGGAAGACTAGCACACAACTAGTTAAACGTCCAGATGAAGCTACTCTTGTAGAAACGTTCGTGGAAAATTTGAGACCGGTTTATGCAAACCACCTGAGATACCAAAACATAAATTCTTTCAAAGACTTAATTGTGCTAGGAACAAGAATTGAGGACGACATCTGAAAGGAGCTATTTGTCTTCACTATATTAGCATTTATTAATAAATAGGATCATCCTAGTCTTCTTTGAGTTGCCAAAAACAGAAAAAAAAAAAAAAAAAAAAAAAAAAAGAGCACATGTACTTTTCATTAGTCACTTGTTCTACTTTTTACCCTTAACTAGTAAAATAGACTCAAAACACTTTAGGTCGTATCTCTTTAGTGTAGATCACTCGACCTCTTAGAATAAGCCGTAACAAGGGCGTGCATTTACCATCTTTTTCATATCTTGTGGTGTGAAAATTCCTTCATCGTCGTGTCTCTAGGTGACCTCTAGGTTTGGAGACTCCATTTTTTCTACCTGATTCGCCAATTCCTATATTTCATATGACTACCAGATAAAGAAAAATTGCATACTATGCCAAACAGTTTAATACCCTTACCATGGGTGCTAAAAAACTAGCTCACCCGAGGGTCAAACCAAATTTTTAGTGCAATCGTGCCTAAAACAATCAAAAACAGTCCAACGACTTCAAATCAAAAACAGTCCTACGACTTCGAGTAAAAAACAGTCCAACGACTTCAAATCAAACAACAGTCCAACGACTTCAAATCAAAAGTCTCAAATATTTTCAAAAAATTCACGAAACAAGACAAAAAAATCCAGTCAATCAATACAAATTCAAAATGTCAAAAATCAAAAAAAATCTCTACAGTCAAAAATTACAAACAAAAGAAAATCCCTCAAATAGTCATCTTTTCACATATTTTAGACGAATCAATTTGCAGTTACCATGTCTCCATGCTCTTAGGGACGATCCTTTCATTCATTTAGGTGAGTGAGAGAGATGCACGGATCTCCAGTGTCTTCTAACACCATTAGAACCTTCCACTCCATTCAATTTTTTTCACCCTTGTTTAGCATCTAAGAATTCAATTGATGTACACTAAACTTATACGGTCACAAAAGTATTTTCTTTCTATAGTTTTAGTTTTGCGTAAATCGCCGAGCTTGTTACTGTAAAGAGGGCAAAACTCATTCAAATTCTCAGGCAAAACGCGCCTCGCGTAACCCACGTACCGCTCATGCGACACAAAATTAAACCGGCCCCTGGCCAGTCAAAATTAATGTCGCCATGCTCTTGCATTTTGACATTTCACACGTTTCTCTTCGCCCACCTAGTGGCCCATTCTCGACAAGACTTTACAATATATGCCAAGGCAATCTGAGGAACGATATCCTCTTGTCATCAAATTCTAAGTTCATTACAAGCTCTTGCTTCGAATAATTATTCTTTTACATTCTCAAACTACGCATAGGGTTTGATTTCATTTTTCAAGGAATACGTAGGCAATCCCTTACAAGATTCAACCCGTCATTATTTTAAATATAAGCAGAAGGACATCTGCATTTGCATTTGAAATTCGATAAGAATAATAATGGAAAATCTCGTCAGTTTCTTAACTAACTTCATCTATAATTTCCTAATCCTTGTCGGGTTCGCTTTTCAAGACAGAAGACGGCATGGCGCCAAATGAGCACCCTTATTCATTTTCGTTAATTTGTTTAGGGGAATCATTTCCCTCCTCTGATCATTTCAAACACTTACACATGTCTGGTCATTTCAAACACTTACACGTGTCTAGCCATTTCAAACACTAACCTATTGCCTTTAAAATTCCTTTCTTAGGGGTTAGCCCATTTTGCGCCAGTTTAGGCCACCAATATGCTACATGTAAATTATGTGACTTCTATGTGAATTTCAGCAGCATGACGGCAGAAACCGTCGTGTACCAAACCTGTTTTTTAGACTAACCTGCTGGACCAAAAATACCGAACGACAGAGGCACTCAAAAGAGGCATGTACATCAAACTGGGAGCTCTTGCTCAAAACAAAATCCAAAAAACCAAAGCTGGGAGCTTTCGCCCGAGACAAAGTCAAAATAAACAAAAACAAGTCAAAATGTACAAGTCAAAGGCAAAATGAAGCACAACTAATCCTCATCGCCACCTAGTTAGGCTACAGTCGTCTCAAGATCCGCGATCTCAGCATCCCTGGCCTCCAACTTCCTCAACAGACGAGTCGTCTGTTGGAGTAAGTGTCCTCAACAATAGTGCGATCACATAAATAAATCTCAATAATAAGAATACAAAGGGATGATGAATATTATAGTCAACTGATCAACATAAATCGGTAACGATTGGCTCAATTGAGTTTGACGTTACTGTTGTATGACGGTGGTGATCAGTTAATCCCTTGAGGTCACACCTAAAGGACAATCCCCTAATCATGTACATTAATTAATTGTATAGTGATACAGATTAATTAATCCCTTAAATTGAACCAAGTTTAAATTGTTAGTGAGAATTATATCTTATTATAATATGATTAAATAAGATTCATTTTAGTAATTTAATTGTTATATTATTAAGAATGCATTATGTTTATGAAACATTTGAGATAAGTGAAATTGGTCGATTATAATTACAAATTGTTGTAGATTATATTAACCAAATATGATATGACCCATTTTATTTACATGTAAAATATGACTTAAAATGTTAAGTATAATTTATTTGTTATGAAATTGCATTTAAAGTAGTTAAATGTACATTTATAAGCAAATATTACATGTTACATGTCACATGTCACATATGTGACAAATGACAAAATCACAAAAATAAAATGGACTCCATTTTACATGGAAAACCCAGTTTTATGGGTGGTGGTGTATGGTTTAGGCTTTAAGTATTGTTCTAATCAAGATTTGGACAACATGATTACTAGCCTAAACTTATACCCTAGCTATTATTCTTGTGAAGACAAAAAGGAAAAGCACACCCCTATTTCCCATAAGGGTGGCCGGTCATGTAGAGTAAGATAAGAGGATTAGTTTTCCTCTTATTCATTTACACAACATCTCATTTTTTGCATGTGTATGCTTATCTCTCATAAAATACAACTTCTCACACTAGAAAAGCTTGAGAAGCTTCATAGAAACTTAAGTTCTTATATTAATACAAGATTACTAAGAGTAGTAATAATGGTATTAATTTTATCTTAAGGGCTACTACAATATCATACTAGTGTAGTATTTTGTAGTGTATTAGAGGTTGTATTGGATGCAACTAATTGGAGTGTTCTTATTCTAAGAACTAGGAAATCATCTTTATATTTTGAGCTCAAGAACAAAGTAGGAAGAAGTCCTATTTTGTGCCCAAAATCCGTTTAAATCAATGTAAGGAATTATTTATTCTTCCTTATATGTTTTTATGTTATGCATGCATAAGATCCATTTAGTTTATGAGTAAAATAATTGTAAAATGATATTAGAAATGTCTAATATTGAGTTTAAGAAACTTACAAGCGGTATCAAGAGCTTTGGTTGTTGCATGCATAATCGATTTATAGTTTTTTCGAGTTAATGTAACTTAAAGAAAACTAATAATTTGTGTTTTATAAGATAAAATCACAAATTAATTTGCATGTCAATATATTATGGTCCTAATATGATTTTAGGTCATTTTGATGATTTATGGAAATTTATATTGCTCAAATATGATTTTTAGTGTTTTTATTACATTTTAATGAGTAAATTGATGTTTAAAATGCTACAAATAGTTAGACTTATCTTTTGACCTTGAAAGTTTTACACAATATTACACATGCATTTTACTTACTGTATGTAAAATTTCGTATGAAGTGGACTTATTTCGTATGATATAAGATTTTTATATGATAAAATGGAATAAATAAAGGTTAAATGGTTTAAAATACTTCCGCTTTGAATATGACCATGAAATTTTAGTATGTTTCACATGCATGTTTTCTTGTTAGACTGGACATTTTCAGACTCATATGATTTGTCTAGCATGATTTATGAATTTTTAATGTAAAAATGGCATAAATAGTGACTTATTTAGAAAATATAGCTAAATTAAATTTCATGTCTTGAGAAAATTATTCCTGGTTGCTTAAATGTCCCAAATTTAAGATCTAAAGTTGAAATTTTAATATGATTAATTTTCGCATGCTTTATGTATTTTATTTGATAAAACCGATAAAGCGCAACCAATTTTTCTCAAAATTGATTCAAACTTTTTAACCATGATTTTTGACATTATGAGTTTCATGGAAATGTTACAGAATGTACAAGAATTTAAAATTCAAATTTTGAAATTGTTGTAATTAAATTTGGATTTATTTGATTAAAATATGATTTTAAAAGTCTAATTATGAGCAATTAAATAACAACAAGTTGAATTAATGTCAAAAAAAATTAAGTGATGACTAATTTTTGAGCCCTAAATCATTTGGGATAATTAACTTGGACTTAAATATGATTTAAGTATTGTTTGGTGATTTTAAAGTGTTATTATCACGCATTTCCATAAAACCGGGTTATATTCGATATAAACCGTTGAGCATGTTTTATAAATATTATTATGCTGAATATTTATTATGAATGTCATATTTTGGTTTATGTAATTTGGAATTTTGTAATTTTATCTTAGTATGGCCTTAGTTTTAATCGATATTGCCCGAAATGTAAGGGAATACTGATTCGGTTGTAATTTAATGTGATCTCGTATCACTTTTATTGTATTATTTTATTTTACAAATGTATAATAGGAAATTATTGTAATTTTATTATATATTTTGTAATTTATGTAATACCGGAGTTTCCCATAGACGGTGCCATTCGGAAAGGAGTTCCGAGAGAGAGACGGTGATTTTGGGAGGCGTGCTTATGAAATTCAAGGGACCAAAGGAGTTGGTTTCCGAATTTGTAATAGATTATATGATTTTCTATTCTAGGAAAGGCCATACTAGGAGTTTTATTTTTATGCTTGCATTTTACTTAATATATTTGCATGCATTGCCAAATCGCCATAACATGACATGCATATTTATCGAGCATTCGACCGTGTCAATTAAAATTATCGATAATTCATCAATTTAGTTCACTTAAACGAGATAGATAATAAATTGACATGACCTCTCATAATAAATAATTGAGATCAAGCCTTACCAAATGTAGAACCCATGAATCGCAATTTCGCAAGGAAGTAGGCTCGGCTCACCGGGGTGCTAAACTTGTTACGTTGGGTAAGTGGGGTAATAAAGGTTATTATTTCGAAATTTGGATTGAGCTCAACGGAACTATTCGCGACCGTAGCCGCATGTGTTCCGGGCTTAAGATAAATATTAAAGTAATATTATCGACCAAGAGTTCTAATGTAGAATCGATTAAAGAGTTAATCCACCGAATTATGTTAATGAGTGATGAATCGGCTTATCGTGCCCAAGTTGATATGAATTTGGATCTCGGAATCATTTATAATAGTTGGGTAGAGGTCACTTTTAAATGTTGAAAAATTGTTTAAAATGTTTACAAGTATTTAAAATGATAAATGTTGACATTTCATTTATGTCTAAAATTTGTAGTTAATATTGTTTATTCGCAATGGCAAATGCTATTTCATCCACCACCACCAATGCTCCAACTCTCTCGAATGTCTCATGGCTTCGATCCTTCATGGATCGATGCAAGTTAGAAAAGAATGGCGCTAATTTTACCAATTGGGATTTGCATCTCCGCTTGGCCGCGGAGGGTGACGACAAGTTTCGTTACCTTACCAAGGCCTCTCCCACAACACCTAATGAAAGGTCAACCACCACGCAAGGCGAGCCTATGAGGCTAGCCACAAAGAGTCCGCCACAATCAAAAACGTTTTGATTTTCTCTATGGAGGCCGATCTCCAAAGGAGTGCCATAAAGATGAGCACGGCCTACCATGTTTTCACAATCTCCTAGGATCATACTATATTTGACGGCTTCCGCATTTTTGGACATGAACCTAAAAGAGGGCCAAAAGTTAGCCCTCATGTACTCAAATTGATTGAGCATGTCGAGACTCTCAAAATGCAAGGGGTGTCCTCAACAATAGTGCGATCACATAAATAAATCTCAATAATAATAATACAAAGGGATGATGAATATTATAGTCAACTGGTCAACATAAATCGGTAACGATTGGCTCAATTGAGTTTGACATTACTGTCGTATGACGGTGGTGATCAGTTGATCCCTTGAGGTCACACCTAAAGGACAATCCCCTAATCATGTACATTAATTAACCGAATTGTAAAACATCGACGACGTTTTAGGAAACATCGACGACGTTTTTCATAAAAAAGACGCTACTTGCCCTTATCCTTTCTCTCTCTAAAACAAAAACTCTCTCAAATTCAAAACCCACAAACACACTCACCTCACCCTCTCCCACACCCCCACCGCCACCACTGCCACCACTCGCCCGCCGTCCCGCCCTCCGCCGTCCCCCACCACCGTTACCTGCCGCCTCCCGCCGTTCCCCCACCGGTATGTTTTTCTCCATTTTTTTTTTTGTTTTGTAGATCTAGTTATATTGTTCTAGTTTAATTTGTTAGAATTTATTTGTTGTTAGTTAGTTTTTGTTTTAATTAAACTTGTAGTTATTAGGTTGTTGTTTGTAATTAGTTTGTATGAGATTGTTTTTTGTTTAATTAAAGTTGTTGTAATTTGTTTGTTCTTAATTTTTAATTATTTCAAAGTATTTAGTTTGTTTTCTTGTTAGATTTGTTGTAAAATCTTGTAGTTGTTTAGTTTTATTTGTTTGTTGTTAGTAATTTGTTGTTTAGATTTGTATGAATAATAGGTATAAAGATAGAAATAATCGAATTTATTTCCGATTTCTTCTTCCCGCTTTGAAATTTGGAGGAAAAAAAATTTCCCCCATGGTTGGACAACCAAATCACACGTCCAACCATGGGGGAAAAAAAAATTTCCCCCAAGTCCCACCATGGTGGGACGTGTGATTTGGTTGTCCAACCATGGTGGGATTAAAATTCTGGAAATCCACCATGGTTGGACAACCATTTCACACGTCCAACCATGGTGAGATTTTCAGAATTTTCATCCCACCATGGTGGGACGTGTGATTTAGTTGTCCAGCCATGGTGGGATTTCCAGAATTTTAATCCTACCATGGTTGGTATCCAAAAAAAAAAAAATTTGCCAATGGTTTGAATTTTTTGATTAAAAGTCCGTCCATGGTTTCCCAAAAACAAATTTTATAATTTGTTGATTAAGTTGACTAAATTAATTTTTTCGATGATAATATGTGTTTGGAATATTATTAACGCTTATTTGAATGTTTTAATTGTGTAATGCAGATGGGAGATCGAGGAAAGAGCGTTATGGTTCCTGAAGATCGTACGGTGAACCGTAGAGTCACGGCTTCAAAGCGTCGTGTTATTTTTCGGTGTAGTAGATCTAATCCTGTTAGTAGCGGTGTTTCAGAGATGGAGAGGTCGGAGAAGGTAGGAGGTAGTGTTCCTCAGATTGGTCAGGGTTACGAGGAAGCGGAAGACGTTGATAGGGAAGATGAGATTGTTGACTAGCGTTTGGTGGACTCCGAGTCTGAGTGCGAGGAGGATATTGTTCAGCGGTCCGTACCTTTTTCGAGATCGGAGCTACCGTTGTCTCAGAGGTTAGCTCGGGACTCCTTTGGTCGCTATTCTAGGTTGGAGGATGGTTCGCAGAGGGAGCCGCGGAAGAAGTCGCGCAGCGATAGTGATTGGCTCCTTAGAGCCCCAGTTTCTGGTGGGCCCCGTAACATTTCGGTGTTACGCAGTTTTGGGGGGCATGTGGCATATAGTAGTTGGATCGAGACCGAGGAGGCTAGGTCCTTTATTAAGTGCTACGAGAGGCTGAGTTATGTGGATGGGTTAGGGAGCATGGAGGTGCCGGCTGATGTTGTTAGAAGGTTTCAGCTGACTGGGTTGACTGGGTTGACGATGTGCTGCACGACAGCTTTGGATGAGAACCTTCTTAGCGCTTTCATAGAGAGGTGGCAGCCGGATACCAACACTTTTCATATGCCTTTCGGGGAGATGACCATTACGCTTCACGATGTGGAGGAGATTCTTGGGATCCAGCCTACTGGTACGAGGGTGTTTGTTCGGGGTACCTCCTGTAACACCCGGAAATGTACCCTATTTTTCTAGTAGAAATATTTTACGAAACTTTTTCAGCAAATTTAAGTTTTAATTTATAATTTTAAGTTTCGAGTCGAATTTAGAATTTCCGAGTTCGTATTTGGAATTTCTGCGAGATTTCATGAAAAAGCCGTCTTAAGTCTAGTTTGACTTTTCTTGACTTTGGAAATCGTCTTTGACTTTTTTCTACACAACTCACACTACTCCCTCTTTAACCTAATATTCATTTAACACAAAATCAAACACAAAACCCCCTTTCTTCTCCCTTAAGAAATCTCATCTTTTCCCTCTTTGATTTCAATCTTAGAATTGGCGTAGTTTCTTCGTTACTCGATAGAATTTAAGTAAGTTTATCTTATTCTTCCTCCCGTGCCTTCCTCTATTCGTATTGATAATAAAATTATCGTCTTTCTCGCTTTTTAAGCATTCCGTCTTTCTCAAGATGAACTTTATTCATCTTTTTACGATCTAATTGTAGGTGGCGACCTCCAAGATCCCGACAAAGACTATTTCCTTATAGAAGAGAAGCTTGACGATCATTAAAGACGCGTAAAGGTAACGGTGAAGGGTTACTCGGTATCACTTACGTGTTTTACATGTTTATATGCTAGAAAGTCGTATTAGATTACGATTAGGAAGATTAGAAACCATGCTATGATTAGTAAATGATGTTATATGATGAATATGGATGATATATATTGATTGTTGATGATTATTAGAAGTATATATAAGTTTTGGATTGAATTGGTTAAGCTTTGGAAGCTCACGGATGAAGGGGTGTTCCCAGCCGGTCGACCGGCCGCCGGTCTGACCACCGGCTGAGAACACTCCAGTATCTCATTTTGGAAACTTGGTTTTGCATGAAGAGGTGCTCCAGGCCGGCCCACCGGCCACCGGTCAACCCACCGGCCTGGAACACATCAGTAGTGAAGTTTTGAGTTTTGGTGTGATTGTCTGTGCCGGTCGACCGGCCGCCGGTTGACTGACCGGCCCAGACCTCGTTTCTCTGTTTTGGGATTTTGCCTGTGTTCTGAGCAGGGACACCGGCCGCCGGTCTCCTGCCCGGCCTGGAACACGGCTGTATATTTTTCCTCCAACTTCTAAAACTCGTAATTTATAATAGTTCGCATGATCCGTTTACCGTATAATTTTACGTAATGTCTTATAATATTCATGTTTTGGATATATGATATCTCTTTCGCATGTATCACATGTTTTGTGATGGTTTTCGATATGTTCCCACTTTGAGTCGGTTTTTACAAATGAGTCGGTTTGAGCACTATTTTGTCTTGTGCTTTGTATTCTCATTCCCTTGGCTACCTTTCCGTTCGTAAGGCTGGAATGTCGGAACGGAGAGGTATCCTCCTGCTTAAATGCATGTGTTAGTGGGCATACGACGACGTTGTTGGGAGTTGAACGCTATGCGTTGATCGACCCGGCCGTCAAATGTTGTGTACTTGCGAGGTGGTGTTATTTGCATGTAGCGTACCGCATGTTATGATGCTTGAGCTCGTTTTCCGCCTCTTTCGTGAATTGATCTACCGAGAATGTGGGTACTCGGCGTTTTATTTGTAAGACCGAGTTTTCCTTTGGGTGCGAAACGTGATCGCATGTCGACCGGAAAATGTGATTTCGGGATTCCTTCTGGCCAGATTTAGACTAGGACCTGGTATTTATATCGTCGCCACCAGGAGGAAATTATCTACATAGGCGAAATGTAAGCATCGCGTATGTTCAGGGAAAATGTGATCCCGTGGATGCCTGTTAATCATAACTTGGCCATGTACACGGTGCTAGTGCGTTTCATTTACCGTGAGAGTTGTCGTCTTGTGTCGTCGTCTTTGAATGCGTGATTTCATGAGATTGTTCATGGTCATTGCATGATTGGACACCGTCAATGTCTTGGTTCGTGAATGGATGATAATATGTTGGATTTATTGTGATCATCGCATGACTTGACTTGGTTTGTCTGTCGAGTCTCAATCTTATAAATCTTATACCGCTAACGGTGAGATGTAAGCCCTAGTGAGCGTATTCGATTGCCTAAGAGTGTCTTTCCCGAGTCTTTGAATAACATGATGGTTACGGATTGGATTTCCACATGAGCTTATCATTATCTATAGAATTGCCTATCTATTCTTATCGCAACTCACATGTATATATATTTATGCATGCTTTACTTTCGTATTTCCTTATATGTACGTTTGATGTGATATGGCTGTGAGAACCCGGAGTTACTCCCCACTGACTGTGGCATTCATGTTTTTCATGGATGAACAGGTTGCTTGCTATGGATGACTTTTTGGATACGATATTTTGGGGTTCGGGTGTGAGCTAGCGGGCGTTGTCCCTGGAAGATTAACCTCTAGACGATTTTAGCTTATTTGCTAAACACTTGTTCTTTGTTAACATTTTGAGAGACTCCGGCTCTTTGTTATTTTCCGCACTTAGTTGTAATATTTTGACACTCCTCGCTTTATTTAACTTGCATGTATAAAGGTTTTTAAAAACTACCTATTTCCGCATTATAATTCACATGCTTGTTTGATTTATTATTCCGCATTCGCGAGGGTTGTCACGTTGGTATCAGAGCTTTATCGCTCCCGACGCACACACGTGAACCCTAAACTTAAACTACTTGACCTTGAAATAATAAATGAGAGATGGGTAGACTTAAGGACCTAAGTTGGTAGTCTTTGGTGTACTTGATGTTTGTTAGGTTCTAACTTGTTGTTGATTGTGTTGAGTGATGTTATGTTTGTTTGTATCTACCGTCTTAAGGTGGATCTTTGTGTTACCTAAAAGAAGTAGACTCTACCGAAATTTTGAGGATTTACAAGCCTAATTGAAGTGTATTTCTTCTTCATCTATGAATTCTCTCGTCCTTATTGTTTTATGCTCTCTTCCTTCTATCTAAATGCTTCTTCATCATCTAACTTCTTTTCCCCTTGGAAATTACTCTTGTTACTTTCCTCCTCTTTATCAATTTGTACCAGCAACTTCCTTATGTGACCTTTTGTGGACACCATACCCTTTAGTTTGTGGCATATTGTACTTGGTTGGAAGAATTTTAGACTTTGTGGACTATTAGTGTTTGTTAGAATGAACTTGTGATTTGAGGAAAATGATATAGATCTAATTTCACCCTATGGTGGTGAGAGATGGTATCCTTGAGAAAAGTGTGGTAAGGTATGTTAAATGATCTTAATGCTTGATGCTTGCCATGACTAATGTGTAGATAGTTCATGGTATTTGATGGTGTAAGGTTGAATGAGTTGGCTAGGACTTATGTAACACCCCGACCAAACCTTGGGTCGGGAGCGGTCAACACATGATAGCTCTCCAGGCGTGTGCATGGCCCCCAGATCAAACGGGTCCTTTCCAGCGCATTTTGTCCTCACTCATGCACATCCCGGGAACCTTCCCAGGAGGTCACCCATCCTAAGACTACTCTCAGTCAAGCACGCTGAACTTTTGAGTTCTTTTGCATGGACAACCAGAAAAGAAAGTGCACTTTGTTGATATGAGTAGTACTTTCAATCCCTTTAAGCACTAGTCATTTAAGCCTATCCATGAACCTCTTCAACTAACGTGGGGTGTTACAATCACCCCCACTTGAAGAACGCAACGTCCTCGTTGCGCCTGGGAGCATAACCGCTAACCCAGAATCCTCCCCCGCTAGGTGGGTGACCCGGGTACTCCCGACCACAGGCTCACCACACGGTCGAAGGGTTGTTCTGATACCATTTGTAACACCCCGACCCAAACCTTGGGTCGGGAGCGGTCACTCATGATAGCTCTCCAGGCTGTGTACATGGCCCACAGATCAACACGGGTCCTTTCCAGCGCATTTTGTCCTCACTCATGCGCATCCCGGGAACCTTCCCAGGAGGTCACCCATCCCAAGACTACTCTCAGTCAAGCACGCTTAACTTTTTGAGTTCTTTTGCATGGATGACCAGAAAAGAAAGTGCACTTTGTTGATATGAGTAGTACTTTCAAACCCTTTAAGCACTAGTCATTTAAGCTAATCAATGGACCTCTTCAATTAACGTGAGGGTTGTACAACTTGCTTAACCCATTAGTAGTTTAGTCTTTTGGACTTAGAAGTTTTGTATTGTTTTAAAGACCATGCTTATGATATGTTTATTTGGTGTAAATAAGAAGTTTAGGATGATATCTTGAGGTGCAAAATGCTTTTGAGACTAAGTGACGTCTTGTGGTTTCCTATGGTGTGTTTGTAAGTGTAGGCTTGGTGGAAAAGCATTTGGTTATAGTTCTTGGATTTAAAGATATGATCTTACCTTATGGTATCGGAGACTCGTTTGAAGTAGTAAGGTTTCGTTGTAAGTTGAACCATATTACTTGAGGATTATAGATATAAGCGAGGTTCGATGATGTAATCTATGATGGAAATACCTTGGGATGTTAATGATGATGTTTGGCTTGATGTTGTACTTTGTTATTAACGAACTCGTGGGATATGATGTTGATAATGACGTTTTGTTCGGTGTTCTACCTTGTGGCCGTAGGAGTTGAAAAGAGATTAGTATGGAGAATTCCTTATTGGTTCTTCGGTTTTTGAAACCTTTTAGAGCGTGTCAAATTTTGGAATTTAGAGAATGTTACTATACTTGAGTTGCAATTCCGCAATTGGGAATCCGTGTTATATGAAGGGGCGGATGAATTGAGTTGTAATCGATTTGTTAAATCTAGGTGTACCTTACTTTGATGATTGCTCGTGGTATGATGGTCCCTTGTAAGAGGCCTTTGTAAAGGAATAATTAAGTGGTTTTATTATCGCATTAGGTTTGAAAGGAGAAACTTTGTGGATTAAATCTTAAACCCTTACTCGTGCCATCATTCCTTTTCATTTCCATTCTTGGATGTTTTTGTCAAGATTGATCTTTAAGAAATTACAAGCTCGTACTTTCTTTCTTACTTAGATATCTTCATAACTCTACTATCCGTTTTGTCTCTTTCTTGCCCTCGTTAGTTTCAGCGTTCCTCTCTTTTAATCTCGTGCCTGATTTTATTCTCGTGTTCTCCTTGAGATTTCTTATCGTTTCCTATCTCGTTGCCGCTTCATCTTTCCCTTAGTGGATTAGATATTCCGTTTGTAAGGTTCAGAGAATAAGTGTAATGTATTTTGGGATTCTTTAGCTAGAATATGTGTCTTTGGATTGAGCAAATTTCATGTTGTTCTTGATCATGGAAAATAGGACTTAAGCTCTAGGATGAATCCTAATAAGGATAATGTATCCTCTCTTGGTGGTTTTAGGTTTGGAGCTTGGTATTGTAGTGTTATTTTGAGAATCGAGTTGATCATGATAATAGTTTGTTGATGTTGAGTAGTATAATGGTTGCTTGGGATATCATTTGGGAATTAGATGTCTCTAATTGGTGGATTCTAAAAGAGACTTTGCTTTAGGGTAATTGAGTTGGTACCCAAAGTTTGAGGAGTTTTGTCATCAATGAAAATCGATTCATTTTGAGTTTTAGATGAATTAGATGATTTGAATGGTTGTTTGATTGCCAAGTGATTGATCATTTGGGTTTGTAATTAGTAATTCTCTTTTATTCTTAAGGAATCATAGTTTGAGATTGAGAAATGTTCGTTTCAAGCTTTGGATAGTGAGTGCTCAATTGTTACGGAATATAGAGATAGAATGGTGAACCCATTCATCTTGAGGATTAGTAACCTTCGTAGTTTGCTAATGTGGCTATTTATGTTTGAGGCTTCGAGCGTAGTAATGATCGAATTAAGGATATTATGGCATATTAAAGAATTCTTATAACCGATAATGGATTGTGGATTTTCCGTTGTCGTGAGACTTAAGATGAGTTTTCTTTGGTTAGTGGTCTCAGATAGAGTTTGATGAATCTAAGGATTTTATAGTACGTTAAAGGACCTCCCCTGCAGATTTCAATCTATGGACCCTAGACGATGCTAATTTGGTTTGAATGGTTATGTTGATGACTTGAGGTCTCGTGATTATGGAATATTTCAGTAGAAATCTAATGATTGAAAATGATGAGTTGCAAATTGGGTAAATTGCATTCTCTTGAGGAATTGGTTTATTATTAGAGTTGTGATGTCGAATTCTTGTAGATCTTTCTATCCCTAGGAGTGCGATTTGTTTTGTTTTTGCGTGTTTTGTATACATTTTCATTCACTAATTTGTGTTTGTGATGCTCGAGTCGCTATATGTACGTGTAATGTGTTCTTATTTTGATTTGATCTTTGAGAAAACCTTCGAATTTCCATATTGTATTTCTAAAATTAACTTTTCAAAGAAGTCCAAAGATATATTTTGTACCTTCTTTTTGGAGAAAATAGACTTCTTTTGCGTTTATACCTGGATTTTGCGTTTGGTTGGATGTTTGGACTTGTTATTGGAGACGTCTGGTGACTAGTCCTGCACTTACTAACGTTTGTTTTGAACTTCGATTTCACTATTTCGACTTTAATTTGATTTGGATAATTAGAATTCTAGTTCGCGACGAGCATTCTTGTGATCCGTAAATAGAGTTTCGCTCTAATGAAAATTCTTCTTTAAACCGTTTTCTAGATGAACTTCGTTTCATAAATGTTTCCCTTATAAAAGTTTTCGTATTAATTTTGAAAACCGATTCTTATCCTTGATACTTTGGTTTTCTATTCGCAAGTTTCGAGGACGAAACTTTTAAAAAGGAGGGGTGATTGTAACACCCGGAAATGTACCCTATTTTTCTAGTAGAAATATTTTACGAAATATTTTCAGCAAATTTAAGTTTTAATTTAAAATTTTATGTTCCGAGTCGAATTTAGAATTTCCGAGTTCGTATTTGGAAGTTTCTTGTGA
>JAIUZE010019779.1:0-21829 GCA_022085475.1 Heliosperma pusillum
CTTTTGGGCTGAAGCCATTAGTACTGCATGCTATGTGCACAATAGAGCTATGATTAGACCTATTCTCAAAAAGACTCCCTATAAACTTTTAAGAGGGAGAAAACCCAATATAGCTCACCTTCGTTGCTTCGGTAGTAAATGTTTTGTCCATAACAATGGAAAAAGTAATTTGAGCAAATTTGATCCACGAAGTGACGAAGCTGTGTTTGTTGGTTATTCTAATCATAGTAAAGCTTTTAAAGTTTTTAACAAAATAACTTTGTGCATAGAAGAAAGTGTTCATGTTGTATTTGATGAAGATAATGTGCCTGAGCAAGTTGAACAGAATGAAGAAGAAGACATGAATGATCCAGACTTTCGCCTTTCAAGGGAAGATGAGCCAGAAATCAAAGAAGAAGTTATTAAAGGAATCAATGATGAACTTGATAAATCCGCAAATGACCTTGAAAAGAGAACTGAGACAATTGTTGATGATACGAATGTCTCTTCTCAAAACAAGGAAAAAGAAACTGAAGTTATAGCTGATGATGCTATAACTTTGAACCCAGATCAAGATATTGTAACTGAAGTTGTACCAACTTCAGGTATAACCCCAGAGTCCAACTCTGGGGGAACCAATCTTGATTCTGAATCATTTGAGGAAAGTGATAGTTCATCAGATGATGATGAGCCTAGGAACTCTAAGAAATGGAAATATAAGAGTTTTCATCCTATGGATAGTATCATAGGAAGTTTGAATAAGGGAGTTCAAACTAGGCGAACATTAAATAACTTTTGTTCATTCTATTCCTTTCTGTCTACCATAGAGCCTACCAACATAAAAGAAGCACTTGCAGAATCCGATTGGATTATAGCAATGCAAGAGGAGCTTCAACAGTTTGAACGTAATAAAGTCTGGCACTTTGTGGCACGAACTTCTAATCGAACTGTGATTGGTACTCGATGGGTATTCAGAAAGAAATTGGATGACTCAGGAGTTATAGTTCGTAATAAGGCTCGTTTGGTCGTTCAAGGTTATAATCAACAAGAAGGGATTGATTATGACGAGACATTCGCACCAGTAGCAAGACTTGAAGCTATTCGCTTGCTCATCGCCTTCGCAGGCCATAAAGGAATGAAACTGTTCCAAATGGACGTTAAGACTGCGTTTCTTAATGGTTATTTGGAAGAAGTGGTTTTTGTTGAACAACCTCCCGGATTTTTGAATAGCAAATTTCAAAACCAGTTTTTAAACTCGATAAAGCTTTATATGGTTTGAAACAAGCGCCTAGGGCTTGGTACGACAGATTATCTAAATTTTTATTACAAAACAACTTTAAAAGAGGATCTGTCGACAAAACCCTATTTCTAAAATCCGAGGGCTCTGATTTACTTGTTGTTCAAATTTATGTAGACGATATTATTTTTGGTTCTACTAACAATAAATTGTGCAAGTATTTTTCAGATCTAATGACCTCAGAATTTGAAATGAGCATGATGGGAGAATTAAAATTCTTCCTAGGATTGCAAATTCAACAAACCAAAGAAGGAATAAAGATTCACCAACAAAAATATGGCAAGGAGCTAATCAGAAAATTTGGTATGGAGAACGCTCATCCAATGGACACACCTATGGTAACTGATAAAAAGTTGACCTTAGACGAAAATTGTAAGTCCGTAGATGAGACTACATATCGAGGTATGATTGGTTCTTTATTATACTTAACTGCAAGTAGACCTGACATTATGTTCAGCGTATGTGTCTGTGCTAGATTTCAATCATGTCCTAAAGAGTCACATATGATTGCAGTTAAACGTATCTTGAGATATTTAATTGGTACATCTAAGTTATATTTGTGGTATCCACTTGAGTGTAATTTCGATCTAGTAGGATATTCAGATGCAGATTATGCAGGATGTTCTTTAGATAGAAAAAGTACCTCTGGATTTGCTACGTTTGTTGGACCATGCATAATTACTTGAGGCTCAAAGAAGCAAAATTCGGTCTATTGCAGAAGCCGAATATATCGCTGCAGGGCTGGTATGTTCTCAACTACTTAGGTTAAAGCAACAACTATGTGATTATGGTGTTAATGTTGGATGTATGCCTGTTTTCTGTGATAATACGAGTGGTATTGTTATTTCTAAAAACCCAGCTCAGCATTCTCGTACTAAGCATATAGACATTAGACATCATTTTTTTCGTGACCATGTAGAAAAGGGCAACATTAAACTCGAATTTTGTAGTACTGAAAATCAATGGGCTGACATTTTAACAAAGGCGTTTGCAAGAACACGTTTTGAGATTTTGCGGTTGGAAATTGGTTTAATCAGTAGCAATTAAATTCGTCATATTTATTTTGTGAACCTGAGTGACTGGTTAGAATAAGACGAGATTGTATGACTGTGTCCGCATATTTCATTGCTAGTATATTTGTGTTTAATATTATATATTTTACGTGAGTATCTTGCATATTAAGTGTTTTATGGAAATTGAATTATGAACCACATATTTGCCAAAAACCTTTTTTATTCACTTTCCAAATTGAACCAAAATTCTACCCATATATTTTATTTTGGCCGAAAATCTCCACAACAATAATATTTTACCATATCTTTTTATTTACCTAATCCTATCCTTACCCAATACTACTTTTCATAATTACCTATTCCTATCACACTATCGATACACATCACCATCAAAACAAACTCTCCAAATTTCCTTCTTTTCTCTCCTTCTCACGGCACAACCAACAACAACAATAAAAATTTACCCAACACCTTCAAGCTTTATCAATGGCTTCCACAAGATCAAAACTTACCTAAACCCCAAACCCCAAAACTCCAAAACCTAGCATTCCCACTAATCCTTCTCCTAACCCAAAACAAAAAACACCAAATATGACCCAAACCGAGTCGGGTTCGATTCTTGAGGGTACTAAGAGACGAAGATTAAATAAGGGAAAGACTATAGTTCAAGAAGAAGCACATTCGGATTTCGTGGACACGCTTCCCGAGGTAACTACACGGACCACGGTCCGAGATTTTTCGCCTCAAGAGACGGCATCCGGGCTTGACAAGCTTCGTTAACAAAAGATGAACGAAAGTTAGTCAACCGGGTTGCTAAGTACGGTATTCATGGAGGTCGTAGCTATCCGAAAGCATGGTGTGAGAAATATGAGGATTTGGGATTTTTTAACGACTTTCTAAATTTTCAAGAATGGGAAACCGTGTCACGTTTTTCGGGTCCAGTTTATCCTATTGAGGTAATTCAGTTTTTCGCTTCTGTTTCTTTAACTTCTGGAGTTTTGAATGCCGTTGTTAATGGTCGATCAGTTTCGGTCTCCATGGCTGATTTTTGTACTCTGTTTTTGGTTCCTGATGATGGAATCAAAATCGACCCGAGTACGTCATGGGACGAACTGTCGAACCCGGCTAAGTTGGAGGTGAAGCGGTATTTTGATGATGGGGCTACTTTATCTAGTTGTGTTTTGGCGGGGAATGTGTCCCCAAAATTGATGTTTATGTTGAATTTTTTGTGGAACACGGTTATTCCGCGTCGGGGAGGACGAGATAAAATTGTTTGCTATGAGAAGATGGTTGTGAAAAATTGGTTGGAAGGTAACCGGGTCAATCTTGCTTTCTTTGTATTTTCTAGAATTTCTCAAATTGCTTTTTCGGTAACCGAGGACAAAATTTATTCGAACCTTGACTTACTATATGGGATGTGGGTGTCTCGGCTACTTGAGTCGAAAGGGGTTGTTGATTCGGGTAGTTATGGTGTTACCTTAAAGGATGATATGTGTGATACGTTTTTGAAATTTATGAAATTGGAGGCTTGTGGTCCGGAATTGTTGTTTATGAACAAGGGTGGTTCGGTCGGTTTAAAGCCGGTAGTAGCTGATTTTTCGGGGCTTGAATCTAAGTTGGATGTGTTTATGGGTAAAGTAATGGAGCGCCTTGATGCGCAAGATAAGAAAATTGATGCGGTGTTGGACAAGGTTGTCCAAACCGTGGCAATGGGGACCACTAGCTCCACCCGTGACCGTGGTGGGTCGGGTGTGAGTGGTGAGTTGCGGTCTTGGATGACGGGTGTTGATGGTTGCCTAGCTAATTTAGAGAGGAATGTTGTCGATATTCGACAAGAGATGTTTAGGCAACGGGATCGGATGCACTTCTTCGTTAGCCAAGGAGGTGCATTGGTGAAGAGCGGTTCGGAAATGCGTGAGGGGATGCACACTATCTTTGATGCGACGGAGGCTCTTTCTTTGAAGGTTCGGAACTTTGATGTATGCCTCACCGCCCAAGCTAATCATGTGTCGACGTGCCTTGATCGTCTTTCTACTCTTGAGTACCGTACCCGACCCGATTACATTGACCCCAACATCAATCGCCAACCCAATTTGCCTTGATCTTCTTATCTTAGCTTGTTTGTTTCTTAAACTACTTAACCATTCGGCCCATTTTGGCTTTATACACTATCCTATTCGGCCCTTTGGCAACTAACATTTCTATTGTGGTTTGTAGTTTTTATTAACATTTGATATTTGATTTTGCTTGCTATATATCGTTAGTATTGCGTATTTTGCATATCTATTTCTTGCCTTGAAGTATGTTATTCTAGTCATTTTATATCCTTGTTCTTGTCTTTTCAATGATGCCAAGAGGGGGAAAAAATGATATGATTTGAGTCTTTGCTTAAGCTTGCTCCTTGTCAAGACTCGTTATCTCTTAAAGTCTTTCAAGTTATAACTTTGGCTAAGTTGTTATGTTCTTGCGATCAAAGTTGCTATAACTTTGGAGTGCTTTGTTGAGGGGGAACTATACTTAGTCACAATGTTAAGAGGAAATCATAAGAGACTTGTCATCATCAAAAAGGGGGAATTTGTTGGACCAAATTTATAGTTTTGATAATGACATATTCTTACTTGATAATGTGCTTTACTTAATATATCATATGCGTTTAATTGTGTGCTTTAGTCTTATTATAGCTAGCACCAATTATGAGAATAAAGATCAAAGTTATAAGAACTTCAAGCATAACTTTGATAAAGTCTGTGAGACAAAGTTATAACAACTTCAGGAATAACTTTGGAAGTTTACATGGAAGTTATAGCTACTCAGTCATAACTTTAAACAAAATCGCTTCAAGCAAGATCTACCTCAAATAACACAAGACTCAAGATGGAGGGTCTTTGTGATCAAGATGAAGAGATGATCCGTATACTGAAGATCTTTGTGAAGATTAGATAGTATAGGTCGTCATTCGGTAACTATTCCATTCGAGTGATTTTAAGTTCAAAGTTATAGCTTTAGCCTATAACTTTGGATGATAAATGTTGATGCATGATTTTGGAAATAAATGTTTTAAATGTTTTCAAAAGTGAAAGAGTATTTTATATTTATCAAAAGTTTTAATAGAGAATATATTTATGAGATTCTATTGGTTAGTAATACAACTTATGGGTTGTCATGTTACCTAGGGTTTCTAATATATTCTATCTCAATTTGTTGTTAACCTAATAAGCCCACCTAGGGTTTGAGCCACCTAGGGTTTCGTGTAAACCTAGGATTGTGCCTCCTAGGGTTGCGTGCTCCTAGGGTTTCGTGTGGCTAGGGAATCCGGCCTCCATAGGTTGTTTTCCTTGTTTACCTTAATCTAGGATTCTACTATATCTTTACAACAATATTTTGATATATTAAAGATAAATATATTTCTAAAAGATAAAGCAAATAATATTTTGAGATAAAGATATTTCTAAAAGATAAAAGTAAATATTATTTTAGGATATTAAAGATAAATATCTTTCTTAAATATAAAGCAAGGGTTTTAGATCTCCTATGCTTTTATTATTATCAATCGCTTGCGTGAAATACGTTGTTGGATAATAGTACATCATTATAATCTTATAATTCTTTAACGAGAATCTGTGTGAGTTATATTGTACTTTCTTATTAACGTAAGATAGTATAGAGTATTTAGCGATACTCACCTTGAGTTATAATCATAGTTGATTATACGAGTGGGTTGATAATTTTTGTAATCCGTAGAAAGTTACTAAGAATTATTAATCGAGAATAGTGGACGTAGGTTTCAACGTGTGAAACTGAACCACTTCAAAAATCTGTGTGCCTCTCTCTACTCTCTTTACTTTTCGTTATTTCGTTACCTACGCTTACTTTGATTAATTAATTAGTTGATTTTAGTTCATAAGATCAATTAATTAATTACATATCATATAAATCGAAAAAGTGAGGCTAGTTTTTAATACTCAATTCACCCCCCCCCCCCTTCGTATTCGATCAATAAACTCTACAACATTTTAACTAAGAAGAGGACGTTTGACGAAGTTGAAACTATAGCCTCCACCGTCGAGTGTAGTGCTCTTTTGCAAAATAAGTCCCCTCCTAAGTTAAAAGATCCCGGTAGTTTTTCTATTCCATGCACAATTGGTACCTATCAAATTGATAAAGCTTTATATGATTTAGGTGTTAGTGTAAGTGTCATTCCTTACTCTATTTGTGCTAAGCTTAATATGGGAGTCTTAAAATGTACTAGTGTCACTTTGCAAATGGCGGATCGTTCTATAAAACGCCCTTTGGGAGTTTTGGAGGATGTTCCCGTCAAAGTTGGTAAATTCTTTATTCCGGTTGATTTTATTGTTCTTGACATGGCCGAAGATGCCCAAATCCCAATCATTTTGGGGAGACCCTTTTTACATACCGCGGGTGCGGTAATTGATGTCAAGAATGGTAAAATTACAGTGGAAGTGGGTGACGATAAGGTCACATACAATTTGAATAGTGCCATGAAGAGTCCAATGTTAGAAGAGTCTTGCTTTTCTATTGCTGTTTTGGATGTTGTTGACCTTGTTATAGATGACTCTTTCTCTCGGTCTTTGGTTAAAGATCCATTGGAGGCACTCCTGCTATTAGAATCATTTGCAGGTGATTATGAGATTGGGAATGAGGAGATGGATGCTTTAGAAAATGAATTGGATGGAGAAGAGTTGTCATTGGAGGAGAGCTCACACTTTGTAGGTTTAGTTTCTACACCTCAAGACCTTGAGGTTCAAAAACCCGAACTTAAACCCCTCCCTTCTAATTTGAAGTATGCCTTTCTAGATGATGAGGAAATGTGTCCGGTAATTGTTGGTGCTAATTTGAGTGAGATTCAATTGTCTTCTTTGCTTTGTGATTTAAAATCCCACAAGAAAGCTATTGGCTATAAACTAGATGATTTAAAGGGCATAAGCCCCGAGTTTTGCATGCATAGAATCCATCTAGAGGACGATCATAAACCATGTGTCCAAGGTCAAAGACGACTAAATCCTAACATGCAAGAAGTTGTTAAAAAGGAAGTGACTGAATTGTTAGATGCGGGAATTATTTATGCAATTTCCGATTCCAAATGGGTGAGTCCAGTCCAAGTGGTTCCTAAGAAGGGAGGAACCATCGTAGTCAAAAATGATAAAAATGAACTTATTCCGACTAGGGTTGTAACGGGTTGGAGAATGTGTATTGACTATAGGAGATTAAATTTGGCCACCAAAAAAGATCACTACCCTTTACCTTTTATTGACCAAATGTTGGAGCGGTTGGCATGTCATAAGTATTTTTGCTATCTTGATGGATATTCCGGGTTCTTTCAAATACCCATTTACCCGGATGACCAAGATAAGACCACATTTACTTGTCCCTATGGTACCTTTGCTTACCGTAGAATGCGTTTCGGTCTTCGTAGTGTGCCCGCCACTTTCCAACGTTGCATGATAAGCATTTTCTCCGACTTTATCAAGTCTATCATGGAAGTTTTTATGGATGATTTTAGTGTTTATGGTTCTTCATTTGATTCTTGTTTGGCTAACTTGTCTAAAGTGTTGAAGCGTTGTGAAGAGGTTGACTTGGTATTGAATTGGGAAAAGTGCCACTTCATGGTCAATGAAGGGGTGGTACTTGGTCATATTGTCTCAGAAAGAGGAATTGAAGTGGATCGTGCTAAGGTCCAAGTTGTTGAGCAACTACCCCCACCGGTACATGTCAAGGGAGTAAGGAGTTTCTTAGGCCATGCGGGTTTCTACCACCGTTTTATTAAAGATTTTTCTAAGATTGCCAAACCCCTTACGGAGCTTCTTTTAAAAGATGCTCCCTTTGTGTTTACTAATGATTGTCTTGAGTCTTTTACTAGGATCAAGAAGGCTTTGATTTCCGCACCTATCATCCAATCACCGGATTGGAACTTACCATTTGAGCTCATGTGTGATGCTACTGACTATGCGGTAGGTGTCGTGCTAGGACAAAGGAAGGATAAGGTTCTCCATGCTATCTACTATGCTAGTAAAACCTTGGATGCGGCTCAAATCAACTATGCCACCACGGAGAAAGAGCTACTTGCCATTGTCTATGCCTTAGACAAATTTGGCTCTTACTTGATTGGTTCCAAAGTCATTGTTCATACCGATCATGCCGCTCTAAAGCATCTCCTAGCCAAACAAGAAGCTAAGCCAAGGTTGATACGATGGATCTTGCTCTTGCAAGAATTTGATCTTGATATTAAAGACAAGACGGGGGCCGAAAATGTTGTTGCGGATCACTTATCCCGCTTGAGGTTTGATGATAGAGGTATTGATATACCTATTGATGATTCCTTCGCCGATGATGCTCTAATGATGTTGGAAGCCAATACTCCTTGGTATGTCGACATAGCAAACTTTCTAGTTGGAAAGGAATTGCCACCTAGCCTTTCATATCAACAAAGGAAGAAATTCCTACGCGATGCAAAGTTCTTCCTATGGGATAATCCATATCTATTCAAACATTGCTCCGATGGACTATTTCAGAGATGTATCCCACATTGGGATGTGAGAGGGGTGCTAGAAGGATGCCATTCTTCTCCTTATGGTGGTCACCATGACCATCTAAAACCGTTTCAAAGGTGTTGCAATATGGTTTCTATTGGCCAACTATGTTCCAAGATGCCAAAGCTTTCGTTACGGCTTGCGATGCTTGCCAAAGAACGGGTTCTATATCAAGGAGGCATGAGATGCCTTTAAATGGTATCTTGGAAGTTGAGGTATTCTATGTTTGGGGGATTGATTATCAAGGACCGTTTCCTTCCTCAAAAAGGAATCGGTATATTTTGGTTGTCGTTGATTATGTCTCTAAATGGGTCGAGGCAATAGCTACTCCAACAAACGATGCTCGTGTCGTGGTTAACTTATTCAAGAAGATCATATTTCCAAGGTTTGGGGTCCCAAGAGCGGTCATTAGTGACCGTGGTACTCACTTTGGTGAGAAACAACTTGACACCTTATTGGAGAAATATGGGGTCTATCACAGAAGAGGCTTGGCTTATCATCCACAAACTAGTGGCCAAGTGGAGGTTTCTAAACGTGAGCTCAAGTCCATACTCGAGAACGTTGTTGCCAAGTCACGAAAGGAATGGAGGATGAAGCTTGATGATACCTTGTGGGCCTACCGTACCGCATATAAGACACCTATTGGTACTTCACCGTATAGGTTGGTCTATGGAAAGGCGTGCCATCTCCCCGTTGAGATGGAACATAAAGCTTATTAGGCAATCAAGGAGCTCAAAATGGATTCCAAGTTGAGTAGTGAAAAGCGGATGTTACAATTGAATGCACTTGATGAGTTCCGTTTACAAGTTTATGAGAGCTCCCGTCTTTACAAGGAGAAAACAAAGAGATGGCATGATAAGCGGATTTTGAAGAAGGGGTTTCAAATCGGTGATAGGGTGTTGCTTTTTAATTCCTGACTCAAGCTATTTCCGGGAAAATTACGATCGCGGTGGTCCGGTCCGTATACCGTCACAAATGTCAACAAGTTTGGTTCCGTTGAAGTGATGACCACCAATGGCGAAAAATTCAAAGTCAATGGCCATCGTTTGAAGGTCTACCATGAGAATGCGATCGTTGGGATAATCAAGGGCGTTAACATGGAAGCTTGAACCAACTCGAGCTTCATACGTCGTGCGGGACGTTAAACCAGCGCTTCTTAGGAGGCAACCCAAGCTTTTATTTGCTTTCATTTTATTTTCTTTATTTTCTTATTTTCCGTAATTTCTCGTTTTTTTTTTTTACACTTAACTAGACTTGACGATGTTTCTTTTTTGATTTTTAGGTGTAAAATGAAGACATAAAGAGTCGATGGGAAATTCACGCATCCCCAAGCATGGAAATCCGTTCGGGGAATTAATACTACAAAACACGGGAAAAAGTCATAAACTTACAGGGGTCAAACCCCGATCGGGGTTCCCAGGCCCCGATCGGGGTTTCAATTTTCTAGGCGTCTGATCTTTTATTCTGTTTGGTACGAAATTAACATTTCAGCATTCCTTATACACAATCCCGACGGTACACTTTCCCCTCTATCTTCTTCATTTTTCAACTTAAACTCCAAGGAAACATCAATTCCTTCATTGATTTGCAAGATTAATCCATCATCACCATCATCAAGTACGTTTTACCTACATTTCTCTCTAATTTCATCCATTTCAATCAATTTAATCAAGTTTATCAAACCCTAACTCAAATTGGGGGAAACTGATTTTGTGCTTCATTATGCTAAAAATTGATTGTCTTGTGCTCTATTGATGTTTGTAGGATGAATTAGTTTACTAATTGGTTATATTATTGTTATTTGGATGGATTTTAGTAGCCTTAGGATGAAATTTCGTCTTAAAATTTCGTCTTAAAATTTTAGAAAAATGGCACTTAGAAAAGCTTCTACCCAAGGTGCACCAAAGAGAAGAAGAGGTGGTGCGGAATCCTCCCGAGCTGCGGAGGATGTTGAAATGCCCGATGTACTGGAATGGTATGATGTTGATTATCCCCGAGTGATCTTCAGTGATAAAAAACAATGGGATAATTGGGTCCTTCTACGCTCCAACGGTATGAAAAAACCAAGTTTATCAATCACGCTTCTTTGAAAAGAATCGGAATTGATAAACAAGTTAAGGCTTTATTTAAAAATCTTGGTATGATAGCTTGTTACAAAATGGATTATCTAACCTTTCCCGAACTCACACTTGAGTTTTTGAGTTCTTTCGAGTTTCATAAATCAAAACGTGAAGGGTTTGTCCATTTTGTATCATTCCGGTTGTTTAATAATGCTTATCATATGGATTTGTTGGCCTTTGCCAAGATTTTTGCTTTGAGATGTGAGGGCTTGTGTACCGAATCACCCAAAGATTACCTACCCGACTTAACTTGGGCATCCATTTCTCACTACCCTTTCACTGGTTGGGACCATACCCCTCACCAATACATCCATTACCCTGAAATTCGCATTTGGCAATGATTTATGGGGTGGACTTTCTTTGGGAGGAATGAGCCTCACTCGGTGAGCAGTATCGAGATCGAAATTTTAGGTGCTTTTCTTAATGTAAATGGTGATGCAGAGTGGGAAATGAATATTCCTTACAAATTTGCTAGCCACTTGACCAAACAATGTAATACTACCAATAGGTCCATTGTTTTGGGTGGGTTGGTTACTAGAACTGCCCATAGCGTTTGTCGTTTCAACCAAGATTCCACCGATTTGATTCCTTTGGAGAGTCGGCAAAGGGGGGATGGACTTGATTATGACTATTTCCTATCTTGTAATTGGTTTCAGGGCTCTCACCCGGATATGATTTGGAGGATTGGTAATCAAGATTCTATTACACTACCGGGAGAGACGGGAGAGCTTCAACCTTTGGTCCATACGAAACCCCGACGTGAGAATTGCCCCTTTATTCGACCCACTTACCATTTGCCACTTAGAGGTGAGAGAGCTACCACCGTTGACCGTCGTGCACGAGTTCCACCAACTCAAGCACGTCATTCCACATCTAGCGTTGGTGTGACGGATATAATGCGTGACCTTAGTCTTAGTATTAATGCTATTCGTGATGACCAAAGGCTTGCATTGTATCCTATTTATAATCACTTTGCTAGGCAAGGGGTGATTCGACCCGAGGGACCGCACCCATCTTTTTTTCATTATCCCTCGGATAGATTCCCTCCTCCTAACCATGATGGAGGTACTTCTACTCACTATGTTGCTGGTCCGGATTTTTGTGGTTCGGATTATGGAGTTGAAGCGTTTCAAGGAGGCTATGGAGGTGGCTATGGTGGTGGTTATGATGGTAGCTATAGTAGCTATGGAGAGGGGCTTGGAAGTGGGCAAAATATTGGTGAATATGTCACTCCTCTTCAAAGTGATGAGCATAGTGGTAGTGGTGATACTTCGGGAGGTAATCGTGGTAAGAAGAAGGGTAGGAAGGGTTTCAACTTTTGGCCCTTTACTTGATTGATGCATGAAGATATCCCCCGTATACATACTAGCTTGGGGGAGGCTAGCTAGTCTAGTAAGTAATTTTTGCTTTGCACTTTAGTTGTATTTTTCCCACTCCCCATTAAATATTAACCTCTTGTCTTCCCTGTTTTGTGCTTTGAGCCGTTTTTACTGTTAGCTTGGGTGTTTTTACATTTTGGCACATTGAGGACAATGTTGTGTTTAGCTTGGGGGGGATTGCATTTGCATTTTAGTAAGGAATTGCATTTAGTTATAAAATTTATGAAACTTTGAAATTTTTGTGCTTCACATGCTTTGCTTGCCTACTTTGGTCATGGTTTACATAGTTGTACCCATTTGTATATCCCAATTTTAGCTTAATAGCTAATGATTCTCTATTATTTGATGGGATAACTGCATTCATGGGGATCTCTTTACATAGTAGGTGGAAGATGGAATTTGAACCTAATAAGCTTGATCTTGACTTTTGGCAAGCCACAAATTGGTAAGGTAGAGCCTCTTTAGACCGATGCATCCATATCCGGTCTCTCTTAGGTGAGTGTAGGTCTCCTTATGGTTTGTGTTACATCAAATACGCACAAGTATGGTTTTGATTTCATTTCTTTATAAGCATGCATTCTTTTGTTAGCATTTTGGAGCCATTCACATGATCAAATTGCCTTTTTGAACCAATTCACAAAAATTTATCCTTAGCTACATATAAAAATTGCCTACCTTGTTGAGCAAGTAGCTTTGATTAATTTGTGTTTTGGTGCTCATTTAGGATTTGTTGTATTTTGAAATATCATGGTGAGCTTGGTCTTAATGTTTTGGCATGAAGAAAGAAAAGAAAAAAAAAAGAAAAATGATGAAAATGAAAGAAAGAAAAAGCATGAAATGAAAAGAAAAAAAAAGAGAAGCATAATTTGTATGAAAAAAAGAAAAGAGAAGAAGAAAAAGAAAAAGATTTAAGAAGCTCTCATGTTTTATTCATTTATTTTGGAGAGCCTTATTGAGAATTATATTGAAAATTTTGGGATAATTTTGGGATTGAGCATCCTTACATATGGTTGTTGCTAGCTTGACTTAGCCCCACATACCATAAATCATTTGTTCCCCTTTCTTACCCATTTCTTATTAACCTTCTTTTTTACCTTTGGCTTCCTTTTCATGCTTGCATTTGAATGTTTTTGGCTTGTAGTTTTGAAATTTTTACCATATTAGATTGCGGGCACACTCTCATGAGTCGAGGATAGGTGAGTGCTACTAACAAAAATCCTTTGACATTAAAATGAGTTTGAGTGTATCGTAAGAGTCCATAAGTCAAAAGATCATGCAAGAGCCGAAAAGTTCAATTGAAGTCTTTCATGCTACACCGCCATGTAAATCTCATCCATGTTTATGCATTATTCTTATGCCCATGTTGTTTCGGGATTTGAGTCATTATGCTTGATAGTTTAAAATTGGATGTTGCAATTTTGGGGACTTCGTTGTTTTCCTCTCTTATCTTGGTCTTATGTGCTTGCTTGAGGACAAGCAAGGGTTTAGCTTGGGGGAATTTGATATGTCTAGTATTTATATGATTTTACTCCCTAATTTAGCTCAATTTTACATGATTATTATACTTTGTTTAGTATTTTTATGAGCTAATTACGTGTTCGAGGTGTATTGCTCGTTTTTACTATGTTTTGTAGGAATCTAAGCATTTAGAGACTTTTTCCTAACACAATTAGCAAGCACCAAAGTCCATCAAGCTAATGGAAGCAAAATGGACCATGAAAGGAGAATGACAAGCCAAGCATAAAGATTTGTGAAATGGATTGAAATGCAAATGAGAAACCAAAAATGAAGCCCAAAGCAAGGAGCCCACAACTCAAGCATAGGATGCTCCTTTGGATGCTCAAGGAATCCCAAAACTATGCAATTAACCGGAGAATTAAGGTGCTTAAAGGCATAGCTTAGGATTCCTTAAGCATTAAATGGAGCAATTAAGCAAAAATACCCGGATTAAGGAAACCCCGATCGGGGTTCCTCTTCCCCGATCGGGGTTTGGCTTCTGTGAACACAAGCGTTTCAAGTCTCTCTCCCTATATAAAGGAGAGTGACTTCGACACTTAGAGGCATCTTTTTGTCATATCTTTTTCACACATATTTCACATCCTTTTTCATAGCTTCTCTCATATCTTTCCTTACATTTTCATTAGTTTAAGCACAAGTTTCTTTTAGTTTCATATCTAGTTAAACATTTAGTTATTACTTTGTTCAAACATGTGGTTACATTTTGAAGTTATAATTCAATCCTTCCATTCAAGCATTCGGGTTATTTATTCTTCATTTTCGAGTTATATTTCTCTATTGCGGTAATCCTAATTCTAGTTTTATGTTAGTATTCGCTTTCGTACTTTACTTTACAAATCATTTAGTTAATCGTAACATTAGTTAATCATAGTTGCACTGTTATCTACATTAGAATTGCTAGTTTTCATTCACTTAGTGTAGCACACTTTATTAACAAAGTCGTTCACTTTTGTAATTTCATATTCATCATGCTTATCATTTCGAACACTATTAGTCTAATTAACAACATGAGTGAGTAGTTTCATTTGTCTAGGGATTAAGGAAGACATGCATAATTAGTAAGTTGTAATTGTTAAAATAAGGATGAATTAATATTGATAAATTGTTTCTATCACATGCTTGTATTGTTTTGTTAATCTTTGTTATTTGGCCAATCACATTGATTAAATTTGTTAATTTATTCTACAAGTCGAGAGGCACGGAATCGGATTAGACTAAGCATGTGTAGTAGGACGACTCTAGGTATAACGAAAGTTCTCTAAGACTCGACCTAAGAGTGACACTAATATCAAGGGATGGGTGTCTTTAGCCTAAACAATTAACAACATTAAGAATTCCTATGTTTAACATGAGCATTTACGTATTTGCATGAGTGACCCGACTCCCCTAGACTATTTTAATATTATTGAATTTACATCATAGTTAGCTAATCATCAAACTAAACCAACCGTTAAACCGACTTTGATAGTAGTCTATTCATAGCATTTCATAACGAAATTCCCGTCTCCTTGTGTTCGACCCCTCGTACTACATTAATTTGTGTCTAGGGAAATTTATCTTTGCATAGGTGTCCGATATATCCTATCAATTACGAGAAGTACCAATAAGCGTTTCAATATATTAAGATATACGTTCATGAAGTACAAAACTGTAAGCATCAGATTATAGACAGATTCGGGAAAGACACCCTTAGGCAACTATATACTCACTAGAGCTTACATCTCACCGTTAGTGGCATATACTTGATAAGATAGAGACACGACATATAAACCACGCCAAGTCATCCATCGGTCACAAGGAGTCAACATATAGGCATGCATCCAAACATACGATTATGGTAAACATACTCTCTCACGGTTTATCACACGCACTAGCACCATGTACATATAACGTATGATCAATACACGTCCACGGGATAAACATTTCCCTGAACCATACAGGATAAACATTTTGTAATGAAAGACTCATTTCCTCCCGGTAGGACGACGATAATAATATGGTCCTAGTCTAAACCTTGCCAGACTCTCGGAATAAACGTGTTCCGATGCGACATGCGATAAACATTTCGCACCCAAGACTCGGTCAAACATAGAAGCCGAGTACCCCAAATTCGGTCACAACTACACGAAAGAGGCGGAAAGAGCAGAAGAATCGTAATCAAGCGGTACGCTACATGCAGTGACACCACCTTGCAAGGATACGACATTTGACGGCTGGTTCGATCAACGCATTGCGTTCACCTCTCAACAACGTCGTCATATCCCCACTAAAACATGCATACAAGCATCAAGGATACACCTCCTCGTTCCGACATTCCATTCTAACAAGCAAGGAGGTATAGCCGGGAAATGAGAGTTCATAGCACTCAACGATTAGTGCTCAAATCAAAACATAGGTAGAACCGACTAAAAGGGGGACATATTAAAAACCGTCACGAAATGTGCGATATAAGCGAGTAAGATATCATATATTCCAAACATGAATATTTAATGTTATTACGTAAATTTATACGATAAATGAACTGTACAAACTATTATAAGTGAGAGCATAAGGAAAGAAATGGAAAAAGGAACTCAGGGGGTGCAAGCCGGTCAAGGGGACCGACCGCCGGCTACCCGGCTGGCACTTCAACAACACTCAAACAACGCCAAAAATACAGGGATGTCCCAGCCGGTGGGTGTGACCGGCAGCCGGCTACCCGGCTGGGAACACATACCAAAGGTGAGAAAAGAAGAAAAGAGAGGGGTGTCCCAGCCGGTCGGCTGACCGGGAACTACACAATACCAAAAATCCTTGAATTAACTCTTTCACTTTAGCCGGTCGGCTGACCAGCGGCCGGTCGGGCGGCTGGGACTACAAACACACGAATATCATCAACAATCATCAACAATCATCAACCAACACAAACTCTAAGACTACTCATCCAATTCCAACCATATTTACTAATATCAAACCATATTAAATGCATAATAGTCGTCACTGAACATTGGGTAAACATCAATTAAAGCATTAAAACACGCATTGATATCGAGTAACCCTTCACCGTTACCTTTGTGCGTCTTCAATCGTCTTCTAGGTCTTCCTCCACGAGCTAATAATCCTTGTCGGGGTCTTGAAGGTCTCTACCTACATAAGGACACAAAAGATGAATACAATTCACCTTTGAGAAAGTCGGATAAATTGAAAATGAGAAAGACGGTAAGTTTATTACCACACAAGGTAGAGGAGGATAAGAGAGGAAGATTATGATGAAAATCAAGAGATTTGAGTGAGGAATGGATGAGTTGTGTGAAGCTTGAGATGATAAAAAATGGTGGTTAGGGATTTGGTGGTTTTTGAGAGGTAGAAGAGGGTGAGTAGAAAATTATGGGTAGTGTAAGGGTAAGGGTTATATAGGGAGAGTGGAAAAATGGGGAAAAAGGCCCAAAATGCGGCTTAAGGCGTAACCCACACGGAATTTCGAGTAGAGTCCGAATACGGACTCGGATTTGCTAAATTAGACACGGAAAACTAATTTCTAATCTAACTCTAAAATTACGCTAATTAATAATAATATAATATTATTAAAATAAAATATGGTACATTTGCGGGTGTTACAATATATGCCAAACACCCGCTTTTCTTTGGTAATAACATGAAACGCTCTCTGAAGGGTGGGTAGTGGGGTTTGGGACAGCAGTACATACCTTAGAGACCTATAAATAAGGGCACTCAACTAAGTAAAACCTGATGCAATCGGTTTGAGTCACGCTGAGCACCATATTGGTTTACAATGCTACATTCACAGTTACGACATTGACAAGTAATTATTGGTTCATATTTATCGTGTTCGCCCCATAGTTGACATAGTCTTTCAGAATGTACGATGACAAACATAGACTCGTTTTTGCAGCGATTATGAAGGTCCGAATTTATTTGTTGAATATGAGGACCATCGAATATGCGAAATGTTCTTGGAGATCGTCCAATAAACATTTGGTGTTCTTGTAGTTGGGGAGAAAATATTTTACCTCGGGTTCAATTGTATTCATGAGCTAAGTGATAAAAAGGGGCTGAACAGTCTCCTAATCACCGGGCGTACATGATGGCTTCGGCTCAGTGATGGTGCCTTCAAGGTAGCCATACTTGCGATGTGCGCGGAGAGCAGTACAAATAGCATAAGTCCAGTTGTCAGAGTTAGTAAGAGATAGACGAACGAAGGTGATGAAATAACCAGGCTTGTCGTTTGGACCGACATAATACGGAGTGGAAGGCTCAATTTCATGGCTTCCTCATCGCCGACATCCATGATAGAGAACAATAGAGTCTTTTTTTTGGCCAGTAGTCTAATACCATGTTTTGAACAAAGTATAATATAATGAAATGACTTGACTTCTCATTTAACGTATGAAACGCATTTATAACAATAAAACGCCATATAGGGTAAAGTATCTAGGCCCAACATCAATATCCAAAAAGTCTTAATGACTTCAAACTTATAATTCAACACAAAGAGGATTGATTAACAACATAATATTAAACATCCAACAAACCACAAACATATGAACCACAAGTAAATTATTCAACATTATCCAATAATCATAATTTCAAAATAAGAACCAACAAAGATCTTATCTTTAACATGTTAGTATACTCTAGAAGACAAAATGAACAAACAAACTTATGTAGAGCAACCCGTCTACATTATCTCGAATCTTCTAAAACGTCGCCTTTAAGTTAAGGATTCGCTTGGAAAAGGTTCAATAACGAGAATAGTATAAGAATTAAAACAAAAGGAATAAGAAAGGTGTCATCTTTATAAGATGAGGTTTTTCGAAAGATAGAAAATAATACGGAAATTTCTTAGCAAGAAGGAATGACGAGAAGAGGAAGTGATTGGCGCAAGAAATAAGAGATTTAGTCGGGGAATGAAGAAGGTATAAGAGTTTCAATTTCACTTAAGAATGGGTTTTTTAGAGAGAAGTTGGAGGTTTAAGATGATGAGAGAATTTCAGAAATGAGAAAGATGAGTGAGTTAGGTTGTTTTTGGGGTTTACACCTAATGGGAGAGAAAGCCCAAAAAAACAACTTGGCCCAACAATATGTCGATCGATTGCCACTAGAATTTCACGTAAAATCCAAATCGGGAATCCAAACGGGTGAGAAAGAAATGGTCTATATCGAACTAAATTAAATTACGACTTTTCACTAAGTCAAAGATAAAATAAAAATAAAAATGATTATTTCAATTATAGAAATCCTAAATCAAAAATCGCAGGTGTTACATTATTCAATGTTATTTTATTGAGCATTATAGAATTAAACTCATACAACTAAAACTCGGACAACAAAATAACTCCCTAACGTAATTTGGTTGATGTTTGTTTAACGCTACTCCGTAATAAGACTTTGTGCTCGAAGCTACTCCGCTAAGAGACTTCCCCAACCTACTCTTGTTGCTGTTTTGGTAAAGCTACTACGCAATAAGATTTCATGCTTAAGATAACACTACCTCAAGACTTTGGTTTTGTTTCTGTCTCGGTTTGTTACAAGACTCACGTATCTCAAGAATATTCACACTTTGAACGAAGAAGATAACTATTAAGTACCAACACGAGATCATCGAACAAGATAAATGCTTTTATGCAAATAACTAACCCAACAGAAAAAGACTTAAATGATTTTGCCAAATGATTTAAAATAAGAATGTGAAACCGGGTTTTGTAGAGCTTAAAATCAAAGTCCGCTTTTCTTGTTTAGACAATTAAAAGATTCGAAAGTTTTTACTCAATTATATTTTTGCACACCTAGAAATGTGAATTGTAATGGGTATTTATAATGTTATAGTAGTGTATACTTAAAGAAACATAAACACACGCAATAAAACAAAGTGTCTTATAATAGTATTAATAGTATTAATCAACAAACTTGATTAACACTACAAAGAGGACGGTTTCTTGGTTAAGTAAACCGATTTATTTTTCAAGAAATTGGTTTACTAGAAGAAATCTTATTACCTTGTATTTTAGCAAAAATGGATTCAGTCTTTCATCAAGAAAGAGCAATAATGGACATTTACATAAATGTAAAAGTAAGTAGCCCATTTATAGTCAATTCTTTTTGTACAAGAAGACGTTTTTGCAAGAGACAATTTTCTTCAATTAAAACTTGTCCAAATCATATTTCTTTGTAAGATTAAATGCCTTAGATGTTTTCAAAAAACTATGAAAGAGTTTTGATATTTTCAATATCTTTATTTCACATACGGGTTAGAAATCACTGTGGAATGCACTATGGATTTTGAAGCACTTTGCATTTATACGAGTATAATTATCTCAATCCAACACCAATACACACAACTTATTTCCATACAACACTTTGCATTCATCTTGATCAATCTTGGACAATCTTGATTAGTAAAGGGAGCATCCATAGCTATAAGATTTGTCTTAAACAATGAAATTAATTTGTCTTAAGGCATCAACGACAAATATTAAACCTAGAAATGGTCTTAACAATTTGCCCATTCCTCCTCGAACAAGTCATGAATTAACTCGACATTCCAGCCCCGGGATGGGAGAATTAGATCTTTAACCCGCAGATCCATCATCGAAATCGGTGGTAGGAAACCGAATCTAGTGATAATCTATTGGGCGAGGATCCATCAATCCTTTATTATGACCAAATGATTAGGTTTTACTTGTATCCAATTTTCCATCCCAAGTGCGGTAGAATAAGTTTGAGACCATATACAACACTCATGCTTCCCAAAGAGAAGTTCGAGACCTTCTTGATAATTCCAAGATTCAACGATGAGACCCTATTGATCACCTTATTATAGAAGGTCCTATTAATGAGATAATCCTTATCAACTAAAACGTTTTAGACAACTTTGCCTTATAGTGCTTAATTCATCCATTAAAAATTTGTGAATACCTAATCTCCCTTCTGATTTAGGGAGACTCAAGAATTTTTTACTGCATTAGTGGATCGGCCTTGATGATTTAATCCATGTCCACCAAAAATGACAATAAAGAATTTATCTAGTAGTAATACCAGATTCACAAATTTTCATTTAAGATGGGTCCACCCATCTTAAGTTTAAGACGGGTCAAATAGTTAAGATGAGACAAAAGAAACGTTTTTAGGTATTGTCAAAATAATTGTTTACTCTAGACAAGTTGTGTAGCACTTGATGTGGGAAATATCGGTATATTTCAACATGAAATTTAAGGATTATAACGAAATTATAATATATAAAATACGAGTCATAAACGAAAAGCATAAAGATTAGAATCAACCTTTGGTCCTATCAATATGGCCTAAGAACAAATATCGAGATCGATATTCTCCTAATCGTTGCACCCAAGATGTTCTGAGAAATGCCTTTGCTTGTGCTAAAATAAATAAAAATTACTGCTAATTTTTGTGAAAGTAATTGTGATGATCAGAAAGTACAGAAGAAGAGTTTATATAAAACTCTCCTCCTCTCCTTTTTGGACCGTCCAACTAGTAGTAGAGTAGAGTGAGGAGTCTTCCCTCTTTTTCTTCTACTTGTTTTAGGAAGTGGAGTCAAGATAGGAGTCTTCCCTCTTTTATTTATTTAATTTATAATATGTGTATGTATTATTATTGTCATTTGTCACATATTAATAAGTCCATACAACATTTTGTAGTCGATTTATTAATACCGGTCTGACATCATTAATTATAACAATATCGTATAATATATACGTCAATTATAAATATCGTATATTTATAATTTGCTAATTAAATATAACAGTTTATATTTAATTACGAATTAACATTTAATTCGTTTAAGCTTACATTATTTAATCGTATTAAATAATTACATTATATACATTAATTAGATATAAAAGTTTATATTCAATTACGAATTAACATTTAATTCGTCTCAGCTAGTATTATTTAATCGTATTAAATAATCGTATCATCATTACAATGACTAACCTTTTAGTCATATATATCGACTAAC
>JAIUZE010019780.1:0-30017 GCA_022085475.1 Heliosperma pusillum
TCTCACATGTATATCTATATATGCATGCTTATCTTTTGTATTTCCTTTTATGTACGTTTAATGTGATATGGCTGGGAGACCCCGGAGTTACTCCCCACTGACTGTGGCGTTCATGTTTTTCATGAATGAACAGGTTGCTTGCTTGGATGACTTTTTGGATATGATGTTTTGGGGGTTCGGGTGTGAGCTAGCGGGCGTTGTCCCTGGAAGATTAACCTCTAGACGATTTTAGCTTGTATGCTAAACACTTTTACTTGTTAATATTTTGGAGAGACTTCGTCTCTTGATGTAGTATAATTCGTACTTTAGTTTGTAATATTTTACACTCCTCGTATTCTTTCCTTGCATGTATAAAAGTTTTTAAAACTTCATATTTCCGCTATATAATTCACATGCTTGTATGTTTTAATTTCCTCCGCATTCGCGAGGGTTGTCACAGTTGGTCATCAGAGCTTAGTTTCGCTTCCCGAAGCACACACGTGAACCCTAAACTTAAATTACTTGACCTTGAAATAATAAATGAGAGATGGGTAGACTTAAGGACCTAAGGTGGTAGTCTTTGGTGTACTTGATGTTTGTTAGGTTCTAACTTGTTTGTTGATTGTGTTGAGTGATGTTATGTTTGTTTGTATCTACCGTCTTAAGGTGGATCATGTGTTACCTTGAAGAAGTATCCTCTACCGAAGGTTGAAGATTGACAAGCCTAATTGAAGTGTATTTTTTTTCCTCATCGATGTTTTCTCTCGTCCTTAATGTATCATGCTCTCTTCCTTCTATCTAAGTGTTTCTTCATCATTTAACTTCTTTTCCCCTTGAAAATTACTCTTGTTACCTTTCTCCTCCTTATCAATTTGTACCATCACCTTCCTTATGTGACCTTTTGTGGACACCATACCCATTGGTTTGTGATATTATACTTGGTCGGAAGAATTTTGAACTTTGTGGAATATTAGTGTTTGTTAGAATGAATTTGTGATTTGAGGAAAATGGTGTAGACCTAAGTTCACCCTTGTGGTGAGAGTGGGGATCCTTGAGGCAAGTATGGTAATATATGTTTGATGATTTTAGTGTATAAATGCTTGTCATGACTTGTGTGTAAATAGTTCATGATATTCGATGGTGTAAGTTGAATGAGTTGGCTAGGACTTCTTAACTCATTAATAATTTAATCTTTTGGACTTAAAAGTGTAGAATTGTTTTGAAGACCATGCTTATGATATGTCTAATTGGTGTAAATGAGAAGCTTTAAATGATATCTTGAGGTGCGAAATACTTTTGAGATTAAGTGACGTCTTGTGGTTTCCTATTGCGTGTTTGTGAGTATAGGCTTGGTGGAAAAACATTTGGCTATAGTTCTTGGATTTAAAGATATGATCTTATCTTATGGTATCGGAGACTCGTTTGAAGTAGTAAGGTTTCGGTAAGTTGAACCATATTACTTGAGGATTATAGATATGAGCAAGATTCGATGATATGAGTTATGATGGAAATACCTTGGGACGTTAATGATGATGTTTGACTTGAGGTTGTACTTTGATAATAATGAACTCGTGGGCTATAGACTCGAAAATGACCGAGTATAAGAGAGTATTTGTTAGTCCTTCAGTTAAAGAAACCTTTGAGGTTGTGTTGAATATTTGAGCTAAAGGAATGTTATTATACTTGAGTTGCAATTCCGCAATTGGGAATCCGTGAGATATGAAAGGATGGATGAATTGGGTTGTAGTCGATTTATCAAATCTAGGTGTACCTTAGTTTGATGATTGTACGTGGTATGATGGTCCCTTGTAAGAGGCCTTTGTAAAGGAATAATTAAGTTGTTTTACTATCGCCTTAAGTTTGAAAGGAGAAATTTTGTGGATTAAACCTTAAACCATTGCCCGTGCCATCATCCCTTTTCATTTCCATTCTTGAATGTTTTTGTCAAGATTGATCTTTAAGAAATCGCATGCTCGTATCTCATTTCTTACTCGGATATATTCATACCTCTGCTATCTGCTTTGTCTCTTTCTTGACCTCGTTATTTTCAGCGCTCCTCTCTTTTAATCTCGTGCCTTATTTATTCTCGTGTTCTCGTTAAGATTCCGTATCATCTTCTATCTCGTTGCTTCTTCATCTTTTCTCTAGTGGATTAGATATCCCTTTGTAAGGTTCAGAGAGTAAGTGTAATGTATTTTGGAATTCTTTAGTTAGAATATGTGTCTTTGGATTGAGCAAATTTCAAGTTGTATTACATCATGGGAAATAGGACTTAAGCTCTAGGATGAATCCTAATAGTGATAATGTATCCTCTCTTAGTGGTTTTAGATTTGGAGCTTGGTATTGTAGTGTCATTTTGAGAATTGAGTTGATCATGATAATAGTTCGTTGTTGTTGGGTATTATAGCGGTTGCTTGGGTATGTCATTTGGGAATTTGATGTCTCTAATTGATGGATTCTAAAAGAGACTTTGCTTTAGGGTAATTAAGCCGGTACCCAAGGATTGAGGAGTATTGTCGTAAATGAAAATCGATTCATATTGAGTTTTAGATGAACTAGATGATTTGAATGGTTGTCTGATTGCCAAGTGGTTGGTCATTTGTGGTTTGGAATTAGTAATTCTCTTTTGTTTTTAAGGAATCATAGTTTGAGATTGAGAAATGTTCGTTGCAAGCTTTGGATAGTGAGTCCTCAGTTGTTATGGATTATAGAGTTAGAATGGTGAACCCATTTATCTTGAGGATTAGTAACCACCATAGTTTGCTAATGTGACTATTTATATTTGAGGCTTCGAGCGTAGTAATGATCGAATTAAGGATGTTATGGCGTATTAAAGAATCCTTATAACCGATAATGGATTGTGGATTTTCCCTTGTCGTGAGACTTTGGATGAGACTAGTTGGATCTTAGATAATTATGTTTGTTGTTTTGATTGGGATTGGTGTAATTAACATTTATAAAGTTTAGCGATTTAGAATGATTAAGGTGTAATTGAGGTAAATTACATTCTCTTGAGGATTAAAGTATCAGTAGAGTTAGTTCTATCGAGTTCTTGTAGATCTTCGTGCCGATTTCATCGTGATCTTCTTATCCCTAAGAGTTCGATTTGTTTCGTTTTTGCGTGTTTTGTGTATATTTTGTTATCGTGATTTGTGAACTTGATGTTCGAGTTGCTCTATGTACGTGTAATGTCTTGTTATTTGATTTTATCTTTGATAAAACTTTCAAATTTCCATATTATATTTCTAATTTAACGTTTCAAAGAAGTCTAAAGATGATTTTTGTACCTCCTTTTTGGAGAAAATAGATTTCTTTCGCTTTTATATTTGGATTTTGCGTTTGGTTGGATGTTTGCACTTGTTATTGGAGACGTCTGATAACTAGTCCTGCACTTACTAACTTTGTTTTGATTTTCGATTTCACTAATTCGACATTGATTTGATTTTTGATAGCTAGAGTTCTCGTTCGCGACGGGCACTCTTGTGATTCGTAAATAAAGTTTCGCACTTATGAAAAATTTCCTTAAACTGTTTTCGAGATGAACCCCGTTTCATAAATGTTTCCCTTATAAAAGTTTTCATATTAATTTTGAAAACCGATTCTTGTCCTTGATACTTTTATTTTCTACTCTCAAGTTTCGAGGACGAAACTTTTTAAAAGGTGGGGTGATTGTAACACCCGCAAATGTACCCTATTTTTCTAGTAAAAATATTTTACGGATACTTTTCAGCGAAATTTAGTTTTAATCGTAAATTTAATTTTCCGTGTCGAATTTAGAATTTCCGAGTTCGTATTTGGAATTTTCGCGAGATTCCATGAGAATCCCGTCTTAAGGTGAGTTTGACTTTTGTTGACTTTTTCCTTACATAACTCATATTACCTCCCTTAACCTATTTTCATTCATTCAACACATTTCAACTTTACTTCTTCTCTAAGAAATCAAAACCCTTGCCTCCCTCTTTGATCCATTCTTACAATCATCGTATCTCATTCGTTTTCCGCTCAAATTCACGTAAGTTCGTCTTATTCTTCCCCTCTTGTCTTCCTCTATCCGTTTTGGTAATAAAATTACCGTCTTTCTAGCTTTTCAATTTATCCGTCTTTCTCAAAGGTGAATTATATTCATCTTTTATAATCTAATTGTAGGTGGAGACTTAGGAAAGCTTAGAAATCAATTGAAGACGCGAAAAGGTAACTGCAGCAGGAGCTTACCCAAGGGGCCTTGATGATCAAACCACAAACAAGGCAAGCCTGACCTCAAGGACCCCTCAGATGGAAGCTCGAGTTACAAGGTCCAAACAACAAGCTATGACAAGCCAAGAACAAGCCAGGACAAGCCACACTAGTGAGGAAGACAGTCCAGGGCTCATCAACCCATGCCAAGCCCCAACACAACCCACATTACCCACACAAGACAGAAACAAAACCATTCAGGCCCAGGCAGACCAATCAACAAACCCTGCAGCTAGGAGGTACACCAGGGCATCCCAACCACCCCTACCATGGCCTACCATCAAGTCAACCCTCTAAGCTACAAGTTTGCCCAGGACAAATCCTTTTGAAGTCTAGCAAAAACTCATGAAACAGACACCCCAAGCTAGAGTCAAGTGAGCAGCATAACAGAGGCAGTACATGTTCAGATGAGGTTTCCTTTTGTCTAAGTCAACTTCTCTTCATCCAAGGCAGGTTTATCTAAGTCCTAATAAGAGTGGAGAGTCCCAAGGAGCAACAAAACACCCAGAGCAAAGCAGCAAGACAACAAGAACAACAAAGTTCTATTTCAGGAAAAAATACAAAACTGCTTTATTGCTTTTTGCATCAGTCTGTTTGTGTCTTTTGTGTCTGTACTAGCTAGTTGTTAAACTCGTCCCCTTATGAGGTTCTTAATTAGTGTCAGTAGAAGTAGTTTAGATCCTAAGCTGGCCCTTGGATGATCTATACATCCAATGGTTCACAAGATATCAGCCTCCCTATATAAGGAGGTCTTGTATGTTGTTGTAAGCAGACTTTTATGAATGAATTAACTTTGAGCAATACTTAAAATCTATCAAACTTGTGCTAAGAGATGTAGTTTGAAACAAGCCTGATACATCTTCAAGGTGTTTGATCAGTGCCTTGTCTTGTGAGTCAAGTTATATCTGTGCCTTTCTGTGGTTAACTTGCTTGCTGTTGAGTCTAGTCTAGGGTGTTTGTGCTTTGCTGTAACACATGAAAACTGTCTCTAAAAACCAGTCTTTGAGTCCTTTCTCTTGTGCCTTGCTGTAGAGGAGTGTCTCTAAGTCATATCCCCTGAGTTTTTAGCTAAACAATTCACCCTCTCTAAAACAGCATCCATTTGTTACTTGACATTGTTCTCAGTTTGAGTCAATCAATTCAAGCTTCCTTAAAACTTGTAAGCCTTAGTAATTTACACTCCAAATTGGTTATCAGAGCTTTGGTTGAGAGTCTTAGTGAGTTTATGTTCCCTAACTACATTTAAAAACACAAAAATAGCCCAATGAGTGAAGAGAGACTGGCAGGAGTAGAAGCAAGGATGGAGGATCTGGCTGGGATTGTAACCACCCTAACCAGAACCCTGGACCAGGTAATAGGCAACCATTTGCTTGCTGGAGGAAGAGGCGGAGGACGTGGAAGAGGCCAAGGAGGAGGCAGAGGAAGGCCACCTGATGATGAAGAGTATCCAGACTCAGATGACTCAACAAGAAGCAGAGCTTCCATCCACAGGCACATAGACAAGCATCTTAAGGTAGATATCCCTGAGTTTTCTGGTAGTCTTAATCCTGATGATTTGTTAGAATGGCTAAGAGAAGTAGAAAGGATCTTTGAGTACAAAGGATATAATGATTCTAAGTCTTTTAAAGTAGCCATTCTTAAACTGAAAGGGTATGCTTCCCTTTGGTATGAAACTATGAAAGGGTTAAGGGCTAGGGAAGGTAAAGAACCCATCAAGTCTTGGACTAAACTGAAAAAGAAACTACTAGACAAGTTTGTTGCTAAGGATTACACCCAGGATCTGTTTATCAAATTGTCTAAGTTGAAACAAGGAGACAAACCTGTTGAATCTTATCTGAGAGAGTTTGAACAACTCACCTTGCAGTGTGATATAAATGAGAAACCTGAGCAAAGGATTGCTAGGTACTTAGAGGGTCTAGATAAGAGTATTGCTAACAAGGTTAGGATGCAACCTCTATGGTCATTTGATGATGTTGTCAACTTATCTCTGAGAATTGAAAAGATAGGGAAGACCAAACCTAGTACAACAAAACCTGTTAGGCCTTTTCAAACCAGACCTTACAGTGGGTTGAGAACCATGGATACCCCTAAGACAGCACCCCCACCTACCTTAGACAAGGGAAAGGGCATCATGGGTCAAAAGCCAAGCACTTCATTGACTGAGAATAGAATTAGGTGTTTCCAATGTCAAGGCTATGGACATTTCGGGAAGGATTGCCCTTCTAAGAAGACCTTAACTATAATGGAGGTTGAGGCTTGGGAGAAAGAAGGTCTAGTTGAATATGAAAGGGATGAGCCTGAGGTTGAAGAAGTGATGAGTGAGGAAGAAGAGTCTAGTCAGGAGGCAATAGTGGCACTCCCTGACACAGGCCACAGCTTGGTCCTATGGAGAGTAATGCATTCACAACATATACCATTGGAGGAGGATCAAAGGTCCCTCATTTTCAGAAGCAGATGTACCATACAAGGGAGGGTTTGTAACCTTATTATAGATGGAGGTAGTTGTACCAATGTGGCCTCTGTTACTATGGTTGATAAGCTGAAGTTGAGCACTCAAGAACACCCTCATCCCTATAAGTTGAGATGGTTGAGTAAGGGAGCAGAGGTTAAGGTGGATAAGCAATGTATGGTCCCCTTCTCCATTGGAAGTGTGTACAAAGATGCGGTATTGTGTGATGTGGTTCCAATGGATGCCTGTCACTTGTTATTAGGAAGGCCATGGGAGTTTGATAAAAGCTCCATACACCAAGGAAGAAGCAACAACTACTCCTTCAAGCATGGGAGCAGGAAGGTGACATTAGCCCCCCTGCCACCACATCAGAAGAGCTATGGGAGTCCTAGTATGGCTGAAGATTTTAGTGGAGTCTTGTTTCTATCTGAGTCAGCAATGGTCAAAGAGTGTAGTGAAGAGCAACCTATATTAATGCTGCTATCAAAAGAAGTTCAGGAAAAGGAGTCTAAGGTAATCCCTGCAGAAGTTAAGCCCCTCATTGATCAGTTCAAGGAAGTGTTTCCAGAGGAACTTCCTGATGGCTTACCCCTTTTGAGAAGGATTGAACACCAGATAGACCTTGTGCCAGGGTCTGTACTACCTAATAGACCAGCATATAGGTGTGATCCCAAGGCTACACAAGAGCTGCAGAAACAAGTTGGAGAGTTGATGAGTAAAGGGTTTGTAAGGGAGTCATTAAGTCCATGTGCTGTGCCTGCCTTATTGGTTCCTAAGAAGGATGGGACTTGGAGGATGTGCATAGATAGCAGGGCTATCAACAATATCACAGTCAAGTATAGGTTCCCTATACCTAGGCTTGATGACATGTTGGATGAGCTGAGTGGCTCAAGGTTCTTTTCTAAGATTGATTTGAGGCAAGGTTACCATCAATTGAGGATCAGGGAGGGAGATGAGTGGAAGACAACCTTCAAAACAAAGCATGACCTTTATGAGTGGCTTGTCATGCCCTTTGGCCTGTCAAATGCCCCAAGTACCTTCATGAAATTGATGACAGAAGTGCTTAGGCCTTGCCTAGGGAGATTTGTGGTGGTATACTTTGATGATATCCTCATCTACAGCCAGAGCAAGGATGATCATTTGAGACATCTTGAGGCTGTGTTTGACATACTTAAGGAGAGTAAGCTCTTTGGGAAGCTTGAGAAATGCACCTTCATGACTGAGGAAGTCAAATTTCTAGGATATGTGGTATCTGGTAGAGGCATTTCAGTTGATCAAGATAAGATCATTGCAGTGCAGTCTTGGCCTATCCCTAAGAACATTACAGAAGTGAGAGGGTTTCATGGCCTAGCCTCTTTCTATAGGAGGTTCATTAAAGATTTTAGCACTATTGCAGCACCCCTCACTGAATGTATGAAGAGAGGAGAGTTCACTAGGACTGAGAATGCCTTGCAGGCTTTCAAACACATGAAGAAGCTCTTGTGCAGTGCACCTATCCTCAGGTTGCCAAACTTTGATTGCCTATTTGAGGTTGAGTGTGATGCAAGTGGAGTGGGAATTGGAGCTGTTCTTATCCATGAGAAGAAACCTGTAGCCTACTTTAGTGAAAAGCTAAGTGGTGCCAAGCTGAACTATTCTACATATGATAAAGAGTTCTATGCTCTTGTCAGAGCTCTAAGACATTGGAGTCATTACCTGAAGCCCAAGCCTTTTGTCCTACACTCTAATCATGAGGCATTGAAGTACATAGGAGGTCAACATAAGCTCAGTCATAGGCATGCTAAGTGGGTGGAGTTCCTCCAGTCATTCACCTTTTCTAGCAAATACAAAGAGGGCAAGCAAAATGTGGTGGCTGATGCATTGTCTAGGAGGTACACTCTGCTATCAACCATGGAGCAAAGGGTTCTTGGCTTTGAGTTCATGAAGGATATGTATCAGGAAGATCCAGACTTTGCAGAAGATTGGTTAGCACAGAAAGAGGGAACAAGGACCATTGATTCACCCTACACTCTGCAAAATGGATTCTTGTTCAAAGGAAACAAGCTGTGTGTCCCCAGAGGATCCTATAGGAGTCTATTGATCAAGGAGGTACATGGAAGTGGCCTTGGAGGACACTTTGGGGTTCAGAAAACTGTGGACATACTACAGGATCAATTCTACTGGCCTAAGATGATGGGAGAAGTCCAAATAGTGCTCAGAAGGTGTGGAGTTTGTCAAAAGGCCAAGAGTTCTTTTCAAGCAGGACCTTACACTCCCCTACCAGTCCCATGTAGGCCTTGGGAAGATGTAAGTATGGATTTCATAGTAGCATTACCTAGGACAGCAAGAGGGAAGGACTCTATCATAATGGTTGTGGATAGGTTCAGTAAGATGGCACATTTCATTGCTTGTAAGAAGACTGAGGATGCTGTGAGTGTAGCAGAGCTATACCTTGATGAGGTGGTGAGGTTACATGGAGTCCCAAGGACTATTGTTTCTGACAGAGACACAAAGTTTATGAGCCATTTCTGGAGAACATTGTGGAAGCTGCTTAATACTAGGTTGTTGTTTAGTACCTCCCATCATCCTCAAATCGATGGCCAAACTGAGGTGACCAACAAGACCTTGGGAAGGATCTTGAGGTGTATAGTCAGCAAATCTCTCAAGGATTGGGACTTGAAGTTGGCTCAAGCAGAGTTCTCTTTCAATAGAGCTCCATCAGCAGCCACAGGCCACTCCCCCTTTGAAGTGGTCTATGGTACTAACCCCTTAATGCCTTTGAGTTTGTCTAATGTGTGCAGGTCAGAGATCCACTATGATGCCAAGAAGAGGGTGGAACAAATGCTAAAACTCCATGAATCAGTCAGAAAACAAATTGAGAAAGCTAATGATCTATACAAGAAGAATGCCAAGGTTCCTAAGACCAAGAAAGACTTTGCACCAGGAGACCTAGTATGGATCAACCTAAGGAAAGAAAGGTTCCCTTCCAAGAGAAACAACAAGCTAGAGCCAAGAGCAGATGGTCCTTTTCAAGTCATAGAGAAGATATGTCCTAATGCCTACAGAATTGATCTACCAGGAGAGTATGCAGTACATGGGACATTCAATGTTGGAGATCTTAGTCCTTTCTTTGAAGACTCTGAGGGAGAGGAAGACACAGGCTTGAGGTCAAGCCCTTTTCAACCTGAGGAGGCTGCAGCAGGAGCTCACCCAAGGGGCCATGATGATCAAACCACAAACAAGGCAAGCCTTACCCCAAGGACCCCTCAGATGGAAGCTCGAGTTACAAGGTCCAAACAACAAGCTATGACAAGCCAAGAACAAGCCAGGACAAGCCACACCAGTGAGGAAGACAGTCCAGGGCTCATCAACCCATGCCAAGCCCCAACACAACCCACATTACCCACACAAGACAGAAACAAAACCATTTAGGCCCAGGCAAACCAATCAACAAACCCTGCAGCTAGGAGGTACACCAGAGCATCCCAACCACCCCCACCATGGCCTAACATCAAGTCAACCCTCTAAGATACAAGTTTGCCCAGGACAAATCCTTTTGAAGTCTAGCAAAAACTCATGAAACAGACACCCCAAGCTAGAGTCCAGTGAGCAACATAGCAGAGGCAGTACATGTTCAGATGAGGTTTCCGTTTGTCTAAGTCAACTTGTCTTCATCCAAGGCAGGTTTATCTAAGTCCTAATAAGAGTGGAGAGTCCCAAGGAGCAACAAAACACCCAGAGCAAAGCAGCAAGACAACAAGAACAACAGAGTTCTATTTCAGGAAAAAATACAAAACTGCTTTATTGCTTTTTGCATCAGTCTGTTTGTGTCTTTTGTGTCTGTACTAGCTAGTTGTTAAACTCGTCCCCTGTTGAGGTTCTTAATTAGTGTCAGTAGAAGTAGTTTAGATCCTAAGCTGGCCCTTGGATGATCTATACATCCAATGGTTCACAAGATATCAGCCTCCCTATATAATGAGGTCTTGTATGTTGTTGTAAGCAGACTTTTATGAATGAATTAACTTTGAGAAATCCCTCAAATCTATCAAAATTGTGCTAAGAGCTGTAGTTTGAAACAAGCCTGATACATCTTCAAGGTGTTTGATCAGTGCCTTGTCTTGTGAGTCAAGTTATATCTGTGCCTTGCTGTGGTTAACTTGCTTGCTGTTGAGTCTAGTCTAGGGTGTTTGTGCTTTGCTGTAACACTTGAAAACTGTCTCTAAAAACTAGTCTTTGAGTCCTTTCTCTTGTGCCTTGCTGTAGAGGAGTGTCTCTAAGTAATATCCCCTGAGTTTTTAGCTAAACAATTCACCCTCTCTAAAACAACATCCATTTGTTACTTGACATTGTTCTCAGTTTGAGTCAATCAATTCAAGCTTCCTTAAAACTTGTAAGCCTTAGTAGTTTACACTCCAGTAACGGTGAAGGGTTACTCGATATCATTTACGTGTTTTACATGCTTTATATGTTAGAATTTGTATTTAGAATACGATTAGAAAGCTTAGGATTCATGTTATTGATGATGAATGTTGTTAGTTGATGATTGTTGATGATGAATATTGATTGTCGATAGTTAATAGAAGTAGATTATGAGAATTGAAAATGATTGAATGCTTGATGAAGTTCTCGGGTGAACTGGTGCTCATGGCCGAGGTACCGGCCGTCGGTCCAGTGGCCGGCTGGGAATTCACTACACCGAACCTTTTTTCGTAGAATGATCATATCTCCTTCGTTACTTTCTTGTTTTGGGCTTGTGACCTATTGTTGGAACCGTAAGAGGATAAGCTATCACCTCAACTTAGAATTTCTGCATTTGCATATCTAGAACTCTAGTTATGACCGTTTGAAGTGGACCCTTGTTTTAGTTATTTTCCAAACTTGCTTTTTGTGTGTAGTTGTGCTCCGAGCCGGGGTACCGGCCTGGAACACGGCTATGTTTTTCTCTTATAATTTCTAAAACTCGTAATTTATAATAGTTTGCATGATTCGTTTATCGTATAATTTTACGTAGTGACTTATAATATTAATGTTTTGGATATATGATATTTCTTTCGCTGGTACCACATGTTTTGTGACGGTTTTTGCTATGTCCTACTTTGAGTCGGTTTTTACAAATGATACGGTTTGAGCACTATTTTGTCTTGTGCTTTGTACTCTCATTCTCTTGGCTACCTCCATGTTCGTAAGGCTGGAATGTCGGAACGGGGAGGTATCCTACGGCTTAAATGCATGTGTTAGTGGGCATACGACGACGTTGTTGGGAGTTGAACGCTATGCGTTGATCGACCCGGCCGTAAAATGTTTTGTACTTGCGAGGTGGTGTTATTTGCATGTAGCGTACCGCTTGTTATGAGGCTTGTGCTCTTTTCCGCCTCTTTCGTGAATTGATCTACCGAGAATGTGGGTACTCGGCGTCTATTGATTGACCGAGTCTTGGATGCGAAACGTGATCCCATGTCAAATCGGAAAATGTGATTCCGAGAATCTGGCCAGGTTTAGATTAGGAGCCGCTTTATTATCGTTCCACCAGGAGGAAATTAGTCTACATATACGAAATGGATTGAATCGTGTATGCGTTCAGGGAAGGTTTTACTCCCGTGGATGCCTTTTAATCATACTTGCCATGTACACGGTGCTAGTGCGTTTCATTTATCGTGAGAGATGTCGTCTTGTGTCGTTGTCTTTGAATGCGTGATTTCATGATGGTATTCATGGTCATTGCATGACTTGGCATCGTCAATGTATTGGTTCGTGAATGGATGATAATATGTTGGATTTATTGTGATCATCGCATGACTTGGCATGGTTTGTTTGTCGAGTCTCAATCTTATCAAACTTATACCGCTAACGGTGAGATGTAAGCCCTAGTGAGCGTATTCGGTTGCCTAAGAGTGTCTTCCCCGAGTCTTTGTATAACATGATGGATTCGGATTGTACTCATATGCTCTTATCTTATATATTGATTTGCCTATCTATTCTTATCGTATTTCACATGTATATCTATATATGCATGCTTTACTTTTGTATTTCCTTCTATGTACGTTTAATGTGATATGGCTGGGAGAACCCGGAGTTACTCCCCACTGATTGTGGCGTTCATGTTTTTCATGAATGAACAGGTTGCTTGCATGGATGGCTTTTTGCTTGTGGTATTTTGGGTTCGGGTGTGAGCTAGCGGGCGTTGTCCCTGGATGAATCACCTCTAGACGTTATTTAGCTAGTTTGCTAATCACTTGTTCTTTGCTAACATTTTGAGAGACCCCGTCTCTTTGTTGTATTTCGTACTTAGTTTGTAATATTTTGACAGTCCTCGTATTATCTATCTTGCATGTATAAAAGTTTTTAATATACCGTAATTCCGCATAGTATTTCACATGCTTGTATGTTTTATATTCCTGCATTCGCGAGGGTTGTCACAATAAAGATACAGATTAATTAATCCCTTAAATAGAACAAGTTTGTATGATAAGTGAGAATTATATCTTATTGTAATAGGATTAAATAAGATTCAATTTAGTAATTTGATTGTTATATTACTAAGAATGCTTAATGTTTATGAAACATTTGAGATAAGCATAATTGGTTAATGACGAGCCTAATTCGCGTGTCGTTAAATCCGCTAATTAGCTACGATCAAATAACAATTTATATCTCCTAAACAAACACAAACTATCTTAAATAAAGGTAGTAAATGGTAAGAATAGGGTCGAACCCAAGAGAAGGCGAAATTAAGCTAAATCTAGACTCTAAACAATTAGCTAAAACACTAATTAAGAAACTAAACACTAATTAAGGTACTAATTACTAATTAAGACACTAATTGCTAATAATCACAAACAATGATGTTCACAATGAGAAAACATGTAGATTAACATATAAGAAGAAATTTGGTTAAAAAGATGACTCACATTGAAACATGAAATTCTAGGCTAGACAATAGAACAAACACTTTCTATGCAAGAAATCAAATATGAGAAAAGTACTTAGTGCAATTATCCCAAGTAACACAACAATTAGCAAAGTAAAGACTCTTCCTTTCCTCTCTTCTCTAGTTATCTAATACAAGTTTCTAAGAAATTAGTCAACATGGATTAAATCAACCAAGAATGACCCTTTACACCCCAATTTACACCCATTAAAACATGAGCCCAAATCAAAGATGCAAGCTTTAAGAACAAAACCAAAGAAACAAGCTAGAATCATGTAATAAAACATTAAACCATGTTCTAATCACACAATATACCAAATTCCACCCAAAAGATTCCAACTTTAAACCAAAGTTGCAATCTTTCAAGGTTGCTTCAACAATATCAAGACAAATTAACCAAATTTATCTAGACAAGGCACTAATTAAACAAACAATTGCTAATATGGTTAGTCTCAACAATAATTCATTCAACAATGGAAAATAAACATGAGAAAATAATATTAACTAAAGAGGAAGAGATTCAAAGAGTCTTACAATACTAAAGGTGTGAACTTGTTCAAATTACACCAAGTATTTGAAGGATTAGCCTTTCATTACTAATAAATTACAACCCAAATAATAATAAGTTCAACTAAAAGATACCCAAAAGATGAAGAACAAAGTATGAGATTCAATTATGATATGAGAGTATGTGTTGTGTTCTTCCCCTCTCTCACTTCTTTTGTTGCTCTTTTATACCCTTGCCTCTCGTAAACCTAGGGGCCTTGAGAAATTGGCTTCAAATAACAAGAAGGCAGAAAAATAGTCGCGTACCAGCAGTGTCGGACGCCGGCAGAGCCGGTGGACGCCGACGGCGTTAGAGGACGCCGGCAGCGTCGTGTGGTGTGGTCAGCGTTTCAACCTGTTTTTGCGAAAGCCATATCTCTCTCGTTTCTTGGTCATTTTGGGCGTGCGACCCACCGTTGGAAAGCTAAGAGGATAAGCTATCACCTCCACTTGGCCTTACATCGATAGGAGCTCTAGAACGCAAGATATACCCGTTTGAAGTTGACCCTTGGAAAATCGATACTTCAAATCTTCATTAATGGTCTTGTTTTTGTATGGCAATGCTTCCAAAATAACACACACAAAAAAACCTCACAAATGTGCACCTTATTGGCATACATTTCAATGCTTAACATGAATCACCTTCCAAAATAATTTAATTAAATGAAATTACAACAAAAGACTAAGAGAAGTACTTAATACAAAAGGAGTACTAAAGACCCATAAATTAACATTAATAAGTAACTAAATTACCCTAAATGACACGACTCAATTTGATGTTATCAGTTAATTCTGATTATAATAAATTGTGGATTATATTAACCATATGTGAGATGATCCATTTTACATACATGTAATTATAAATTATTACTTAAAATATTAAGTATGATTTATTTGTTATAAGAAGGTAGTTAATTACTTAAACATATATTTATAAGTACAAATTACATGCAACTTGTCACATGTCACATATATGACAAATGACAATATGTGAAAGGTAAAATGGGATCCCATACTACATAATAGAGCCGGGTTTGGCTGGTTGAAAATTAGGGTGTTTATACTTTGTGATTAATTGTTAAGACACAATTAATACCCTAATTACCTAAGACCTACCCTTGTCTTTTTGATAAGAGAAAAAGTGAGGCATGCTTGTCCCCTCACTTTGTCCCATGACCGACGGCTCCCAAGGTGAGGAAATGAGAATAAGTTGTCATCTTTTTCTCACATACAAGATTATGTTTTTGAACACGACAACTTATCTCTCTTAAAACAAAATAACTTAAGAAAGTTATTTTAAATCCAAGTTCTCATATTCATACTCATTACATTACTAGTAGTAGTGATAACTTATATATTAAGGGAGCCTCTTATCTTATCTATTAATATAAGATAAAGGGTGAATGTGGGATAGTCTAGGTGCATCTAAAATGAGTGTTTCTACACTTGGAGCTTAAGTAAATTCATCCCTTGATTAATTAGCTCAAGAACAAGAAGAAGAAGGAGTCTTTCTCTTGTGCTCTTTACTCGCCCAAAACATTAAGTAAGGAACACTTTTCTTCTCTACCTTTGTTTTATTTAGTTTGCATGCACTAGATCTTGGGAACTAATTAAAGAGTTAATTAGTTAAAATTAAGTATAGTCTTAAGAGTAGGTATATGAACCTAACCATTGGTATAAGAGCATATGGATGTTGCATGCAAATCGGTTTTATAAGTTTTTACGAGTTAAAGTAACTAAATAAAACTATAAATTTGTGATTTATATGATAAAGTCACGAAATGTTTATGCATGAAATACCTCCTGGTCCAAAAATTGTTTTGGGTCATTTTGATGATTTATGGAAGATTATTGCTTTATATAATGATTTTTAGTTAAATAAACACATTTTAATGGGTAAAATGAACTTTTATTTACTAAATATAGTTAGAATTCGAATCTGGTCATGAAGTTTTAGTATGATATCACATGCATATTTTAAATACTTTACTTAAAATGTGAGATAAATATGATTTATTTTGCATGATTTATGATTTTTAATAGTTAAAAAGGCATAAATAGTGATTAATTATTTAGATTAATTTTCGTGTGGTTTGAGTATTTTATTTGATAAAATATATTAAGTGCAACTATATTTTTCTCTAAATTGATTCGAATATTTTTGACCTTTGACTGATGTTGTTCCTAAAAATGTTCCAGAATATTAAAAATTTTAATTTTCAAATTTATAAATTATTGTAATTAAATTTGGAATTATTACATAAACGTTATGTGAATAAGGGTAACAAACAAGCAATAATGCAAAACCGAGTTGAATTATTGTCAAAAACTTAGTGGAGACTAATATTTGAGTCCTAAAACAGTTAGGATAATTAAATTAGACTTAAATTTGATTTAAGTATTATTTTGTGATTTTATTTGGTTATTATCACGCATTTCCATAAAACTGGGTTTATATATGATATAAGTTTTATTAGGGCGATTTGGCACATTAATATTGCATGAGTTTACATATATTTATGCTACATTTTGAATGAATGAATGTCATTTTTGAATTTATGTAATTTTGAATTATGTAATTTGTCTTAGTATGGCTTTAGTTTTTAATCGATATTACCCGTAATGTAAAGGAATATTGATTCGGTTATAATATTTTGTGATCTTGTATCACTTTTATTGTAATATTTAATTTTACATATGTATAATAGGAAAGTCTTGTATTTTTTATTATACATTTTGTAATTATTTGTAATCCCAGAGTTTCCTAAAGACGGAACCATTCGGAAAGGCGTTTCGATAAAGGCGGTGTCCTGGGGAGGCGTGCACGTGAAGTTCAAGGGACCAAAGGAGTTGGTTTCCGAATTTGTAAATAGATTATTTGATTTTCTATTTATAGGAAGGCCATACTAGGAATTTATTTTATTGTTTGCATATTTATTTATATGTCACATGCATGCTAAATCGCCATATAAATCACACATGCATTTTATTATCGAGTTAATCGACCGCGTCAATTATAATTATCGATAGATCACCAATTTTGTTCACTTAAAGGAGATAGATAATATATTGAATTGACCTCTATATTTATTAATTGAGATTTAGCCTTAACAAATAGTAAAACCCATGAATCCCAATTTTGTAAGGAAGTAGGTTCGGCTCCTCGAGGTGCTAAACTTATTACGTTGGGTAAGTGGGGCAATAAATCGTTATTGCATAGAAATTTTGTTGAACTCAACGGAAAAATTAGGGTCCGTGGCCCATGTGTTCCGGGCTAAAGTTGACAACAAAGTATTTCATCGACAAAGAATTCTAATTGTAGAATCGGTTAAAGAGTTAACCCATCAAGTAATATTAATAAAGGTCGTAGAGTCCATGGCTCACATAAACCCGAGTTAATATAGGATTTGGGTCTTGGAATCATTTATGTAATTGGGTAGAGGTCATTATATAAATGTCAAACTTGTTTAAAATGTTTACAAGTATTTAAAATGATAAATGTTGATGTTTCTTTCATTTTCTATTTTGTAGTCAAACTTATTTAATTCGCAATGTCGGCAAACGATAACGAGGTTCGACCTCACACACCACCACTCACCACCATATCATGGCTAAGATCCTTCATGGATCGATGCAAAATCGAAAAGAATGGTTCAAATTTCGCGGATTGGAATGGGCAACTTTGCCTAGCCGCCGAAGGTGATGGTGAGCTTAGTTACCTCACCAAGGCACCTCCCACCGCTCCTAATGCGAGGTCATCGAATGCCGTAAGGGAGGCCTATGAGGTCTACCAAAAGGAATCGGCCGCGGTCAAGAATGTCTTGATCTTCTCGATGGATGGCGAACTTCAAAGGAATGCCATTAAGATGAAACCCGCTTATGAGATCTACTCTAAGCTCGTGACCATGTTTTCACGAGCTCCAAGAATAGTCCAATATGAAGTCGCATCCCAATTCTTCGACCTCAATATAAAGAAGGATCATAATGTTAGCCCTCATGTGCTCAAAATGATTGAGTACGTTGAGGTTCTTAAGGAGCAAGGAATAACAATTCCCAAGCAACTTGTCATTGACCGCATTCTTCACTCCCTACGTAGGATCAAAGGGTTTATCAACTTTAGGGCGAACTTTAACATGCAAAATGCCACCGTCTCGATTCATGAATTGCACAAGATGCTTGTGCAAGCCGAACGTGACATGGGTTTTCAAGCTAGCTCAAGTAAGTATGTTTTGAATATCAATGTCAAGAGCAAGGCGAAGTTCAAGAAAAGTGGAAGCAAGGGAAGCACGCCCACTCACTCCTACCAAGGCAAAGGAAAAGCTATTATGAAAAGCTCTTCCAAAGGCAAAAAAGGAGCCGCATCCGAAGAAAATTACCATTATTGTAATGGCATGCACGGGACATTGGAAGCGTAATTGCTCCAAGTACTTGGGAGACATCAAAGCTAAACGGGTTCTTCCAGTTGGTAATAGTTCTTCCCAAAGTTTGTGTTATTGATATTAATCTCAACTTTGTGTTTTGATACAAGTTGTAGTTCTTATCCTCCTAATTAGATTAAGGGCTTGAGAAGAAAGACAAGGCAAAGCAAGCTAAAGAGGATTTCCAAGATGAGGGAGCTAATGTAGCACCGTATAGAGGAGACCTATGAGTAACTTGGCGCTATCTTGCTATTTGTTTTTCTAGTTATTTTGAATGTTGTTTTGGAACTTTTTCATTTCCGTGTTAGACATGGAACTGTTTTTATTTCCATCTTGAAAGACAATTGTTGTACTTTAGAATGATGGCTTTGTTTTCAACCCAAGTCATTATGTTTATGGAATTTATGTTCTAAACTTTTCATTATACAATGTTAATATCTTAAACATATAGTATTGTGAAAAATTGATCATATGAGAAAATATAATCACTTGATCATTATAATCGCCTAAGTTATGAATTTGATTCTTATTTATGGACTTGTGACTAAGTATCACAACTTATTTGAAATAAGAAAGATCAATTGCATAGTCAAATCGAGTTAATGAACTCACATTTGGGGATTTGCAATCCATATCAAGATAAGATCTTATAACGACAATATGACTCCATACGAGTTATGGAAGGGATGAGAACCCTAAATTTGTACAAGACATGGATGAAAATCTAAGTATTTAGCTTAGATAGAACAAGTCTATTGAGAAGTTAGAATACAAAGTCTAAACAAATAAGTCTGCTATAGATCGCTCAAAGATAATACGAGCATTTTACCTCATTAAACCTAGAGGAAACAAAGCTATTTGTGGCTCATGGTGCTATCCTTAAAGAAAATATGTGTATTTTCAAAAGGATAGAGTGGGAGAAAAGTTGCCACAAACTAATTTTGGATAGAGAGAGAAAATGTTCTTAAGTCGTCCAAGGTTAGAGGCTAGTAGTTAAAATTTCACTTTTTGAAAGTAATAAGACTATGATCTATAAATTGCCGGTTATAATTTCCAATTCGAATTTGTTGCATAGAAGCCTTAAGAATACAAGATGGATACTATACATATAAATTTACTTGGGGAGGTTTGGACCTCCCTAGGGTGAATAAAACTTTATTGTAAAGTATTATATATAAGTTAAAATATAACCATCTTTGATATCCATGATTATTGGATCTACACCTTGTTGAAAGTATATGACAAAGTGACAAAGAGTTGTTTAAAGTTTTTTAAATGGGCATTTAGAAGTGGACAAGTTGTCGTACAAAACTTAGGAGATCAATGTGTGATCCTAAGCGAGAACTTGAGAGGTTGTAATAATCATTGCATAACAAGAGATAATGGTTTCCTCGAATTGTCGAAGAGCCATATTTATGCATGAAGTTAAGTGGGATCTAGATCTATCATGTGTGGACATGAAGGTTAGTGGGAGCTGAGTTATCATGTATGGACACGAAGATTAGTGGGAGCACAATATCTTCCATTCTTGTATGTATGAGACATATTAATCATTAGGAATGATGTACTAACATTGCCTTCGGTGGAGGAGTGTTTGGGGAATCATTTTCTAGATGAAAGACTTGAAAGAAGCATATCATATCTGAAGCAAATTGTCTTTCATGTCTTGTATGTAAGAGACATATTAACAATTAGGAATGATGTACTGACATTGCCTTCCGTGGAGGAGTGTTTGGGAAATCATTTCTAGATGAAAGACTTGGAAGAAACATATAATGTCTTAAGTATCCAAAATCTATATCGATATATGAGAGAGGATATTGGCGTTAATATAAGAATCTTATATTGATAAGAATCCTTCATCTAAGCATCAACATGATAAGAAAGTTCTTCATATTGATGAAAGTGGGATCACTATGAAGTAGTCATAGTCAACAATTGAACCTAAAAGTTGTTGATCACATGATTACTAATGTTTCCGCCATTAGGCCAATCATGTTTGACAAGATATGATCACATGCAACTACGACCTGCAAGACACCTTGCATTGAGTGGGCGATTATATTAGGACAAGAGAATTGGTGACGCATACTTGTTGTGAATAAGTGGGAGATTGTTGGAGTAAATGTCCTCAACAATAGTGCGATCACTTAATTAAACCTCAATAAATATTATAGTCAACTGGTCCACATTTATCGGTAACGATTGGCTTACTAGATTTTGACGTTACTGTCGTATGAAGGTGCTGATCAGTTGATCCCTTGAGGTCACACCAAAAGGACGATTCCCTAATCGAGAATATTAATTAATTGTATAACGATACAGATTAATTAATCCCTTAAATAGAACAAGTTTGTATGATAAAAGAGAATTATATCTTATTGTAGTATGATTAAATAAGATTCAATTTAGTAATTTGATTGTTATATTACTAAGAATGCTTAATGTTTATGAAACATTTGAGATAAACATAATTGGTTAATTATGATTATAATAAATTGTGGATTATATTAACCATATGTGAGATGATCCATTTTACATACATGTAATTATAAATTATTACTTAAAATATTAAGTATGATTTATTTGTTATAAGAAGGTAGTTAATTACTTGAACATATATTTATAAGTACAAATTACATGCAACTTGTCACATGTCACATATATGACAAATGACAATATGTGAAAGTTAAAATGGGATCCCATACTACATAATAGAGCCGGGTTTGGGTGGTTGGAAATTACGGTGTTGATACTTTGTGATTAATTGTTAAGACACAATCAATACCCTAATTACCTAAGACCTACCCTTGTCTTTTTTATAAGAGAAAAAGTGAGGCATGCTTGTCCCCTCACTTTGTCCCATGACCGACGGCTCCCAAGGTGAGAAAATGAGAATAAGTTCTCATCTTTTTCTCACATACAAGATTATGTTTTTGAACACAAGAACTTATCTCTCTAAAATCAAAATAACTTAAGGAAGTTATTTTAAATCCAAGTTCTCATATTCATACTCATTACATTACTAGTAGTAGTAATAACTTATATATTAAGGGAGCCTTTTATCTTATCTAGTAATATAAGATAAAGTGTGATTGTGGGATAGTCTAGGTGCATCCAAAAGGAGTGCTTCTACACTTGGAGCTTAAGGAAATTCATCCCTTGATTAAATAGCTCCAGAACAAGAACAAGAAGGAGTCTTATTCTTGTGCCCTTTACTCGTCCAAAACACTAAGTGAGAAACAATTTTCTTCTCTACCTTTGTTTTTATTTAGTTTGCATGCACTAGATCTAGGGAACTAATTAAAGAGTTAATTAGTTAATCTTAAGTAGAGTCTTAAGAGTAGGTATATGAACCTAACAATTCAAACATGCCATTCTTCTCATTTCTCAATATTCCGTCTCAATCTCCAAATATGCCATTCATATCAATTGCTTCATATAACATGATCATACCACACTTGCAACAATCAAATACACGTAACATATAACGCGTAAGTATATCCCCGATACATCCCCGTAGTGACCGACTAAAAGTTGTAAAGGCAAAATTTCGATTTTAGGACGTCTCCCAAATATTTGCGTTAACACCAAACAACTTCTTCCCGGGTTCATTTTAAATAGACACCCTACGTTCACTAGATCAATGGTTTTAGGTTCCAAATCGTCTCTCTGGTACCACTTTGTAACAACCCCATCTGCCAAAGAGTCTTACCAAGGCCTATCTTAATAAATAGGAGCGCTACCATCTCGGTTGCCCGAGATAGTTAATATCAAATAGACAATAAAGAAATAACGTTTATTATAAGTAAAGGTTAAAGTGATTACATCATCGTCTCATACTAATAAGAAACCAACAGAGGCTAAGACTCATCATCCAGAGGCATCCCATCCAATCCCGGTGCAGGCTTAATGGAATACTTGCTAAACTTCAGCTCAGCATTCCTCGATGGATCACAGCAGTTTTGAAAACAGAGACATGGTCAGTACATTTATACATCAACGAATCCAATATCAAACAACCATATCAAAGGAACCAATATCATCTCCAACTCTAGTAACCGAGTTCTCGCCGAAAAGGTAACTTCTTCCAGCGTCAGACTACAGATCTGTACGCCGTACCACCTACCGGTGCCAGACCGCAACACTAGACATCAAAATCCCTTCTCATCGCAGTGAGATTTCTCGGAACATTAATGTGCGCATCCCCCTTGTGGCGTGAGCCACAAGTAAGAGGGAAACTCGGGGTGTAGAACCGTCTCCCGCAACAGATCACCAATATAGGCCCAATCACAATCGCAATCACAACCACCATCACAATCATAATCGCCATTATCATCAGAGGCGTCAACCATCATCATCAACAACAATCATAATCAATCAACATATAAATGTTATAAGTAGGGAAACTCTACCTCAAAAGCAATTCCGCAGCAACAATCACACAACGTCTAGAACCGATTGTCTACGAAATTTGTTGGAGTGAGTGTCCTCAACAATAGTGCGATCACTTAATTAAACCTCATTAACAAGAATACAAAGGGATGATTAACATTATAGTCAACTGGTCCACATTAATCAGTAATGATTGGCGTACTAGAGTTTGACATTACTGCCGTATGACGGTGGTGATTAGTTGATCCCTTGAGGTCACACCGAAAGGACGATTCCTTAATCATGAAAATTAATTAATTGTATAACGATACAGATTCATTAATCCTTTGAACAGAACAAGTTTACAAGTGAGAAATATATCTTATTGCAATATGATTAAATAAATAAGATTCAATAAATATAATTGTTATATTAGAATGCTTAATGTTTATGAAACATTTGAGATAAGCATGATTGGTTTATCATAATTACAATTAGTTGTAGATCATATCAACCAAATATGAGATGACCCATTTTATATATATGTGATTATAAATTATTACTTCAAATGTTATGTTTAATTTATTTGACATGAAATTGTATTTAAATTAGTTAAATACATAATTATATTATAAGATAACATGTCACATGTCACATGTCACATGTGTGACAATTGACAAAATCACAAAATAAAATGGATACCCATATTAACATGGGTGCACCGGTTTTGGTAGGGCATGGGGTGGAGTTTATGTTTTGATTAGTTGTTCTAATTAAGGCATAAACATAATGATCACTACCCTATACACCTATAGCCACCCTACCACCTTGTTAAGACAAAAAGCAAAGCATGCCCTCCCTTCCCAAGGGGGTGCCGGCTTTGGTAGGTTAATAAGAGGATGTTTTTCCTCTTGTTTACTCACTTGTTAATCTCATATAAAAAATATACTACATCTCACTAAAAATCACTACATACTTAGAAACTTTAGAAGTTTCATAGAACTTGTGTTTGTAGCTTGAACTTGAGTTTCTAAGGTAGAAATTTCAAGTGTCTTGTACTCGGTTTAAGGGGATCTTATTTGTTGTTCTAGTATAAATATAAACAAAAGATTAAGGATAGTCTAGGTGCATCACCAAGGAGAGTTCTTATACTTGGAACTAGGAAGTTCATCCATATATCCTTAAGCTCAAGAACAAGTACAAGAAGGTGTCTTGTACTTGTGCCCATACTCGAATAATACTCAACGTGAGGAATATTTTCTTTCTCTATTTCGATTTAAAATAGTTAGCATGTAACTAGATCTTGAAACTAATTAAAGAGTTAATTAGTATTACTTAAGAAATGTCTTAAGTGTAGGTATATGAACCTAACAAAATATCCTCATATACAACCATACAAATAATCTAGGATCAACAATCAATTACAACAACCCAATTCCCAATCCTAATTCAGATTAGGGTTCCAACAATTCTAACCGAAAGACACAACAATCTAATTATAAATTAAAGACTTACGATAGATCGATGCACAAATGAAGACGGACTAGCAATGAGACGATCTTCAAGCTTGGAAATGGATTAAGAGGGTTAAGAGTGATTAGGGAGAGTTTTAGGATTAATAAAATGTTTAGAAACTGGCGAAATGAATTTATAACCTCTTAATCATCTTAATCCAAAATCACTCGAAAGAAACTTATCAGACCGATGCACTCAGTCGAGTGCACAAGACACTCGGTGGAGTACACTTCACTCGGTCGAGTACACTTCACTCGGTCGAGTGCCACTCTTACTCGGCCGAGTGCCACTCTTACTCAATTACTCGGTCGAGTACCCCTTACTCAATCGAGTACCAAGGCACTTGAATACAGAGTATTACAGTCTTCCCTCCTTAAGAAAGAACTTCGTCCTCAAAGTTCACCACCCAACACACTGCACTAACGCAACATCATCCTCTAATAACAACTCACCACATAATCCAGTATCAATTCAAAACGAAGCCAACACGAAGTCTCCATCAAACACAACTATGACAAAAAATAAGGCAAAATTCTAACAAAACCTAATACCGAAATATTACATCTGGCCTCTTCAATTCTATGGTTATTAGTGGTGAGATGTAAGCCACTAGTAGCTATACAATTGTCAAGGCGTGTCTTTCCTAGTTTTGAAAACATGATGAATATATTGTTAATGATCCTCACATGCTTATATTGTTAATATGTAATGTTATTGTTGGGATGGGAATGATATTTATATATGTACGTTAATATATGATTGCATGCTTTAATTACCTTTGTATTCATGTGATATGACTGGGAGAACTTTGAGTTACTCCCCATTGACCGTGGCATTCATTTTTAATGAATGAACAGATTGGTGTTCGCATGGGGTTTTGACGAGTGAGCTAGCGAGCGTTGTACTTACCGCGAATCACACTTAGTGTTGTAAATTATAATAGTTCTTATTACTATGTTCGTGTACTTACCGACAGATCGGGATCCCTTGTGTTTATTTAAGTTACGATTTGTATAACAGATTTCTTAAGTAGGCTTTGGTTTTATAATATATAGTGACATTCGCGGTTTTGCATCTAAAGTTTTTAAAAATCTCGTATAATCCGCTGCAAATTCGATGTTTACTTTATTGCGTTATCACGGGGTGTCACACTTTCATCCTCTTATTACACATTTTCGCCACAATAGAGAGGATCCTCTACCACTTTAATTTCTTTTAAAATTCAATTAAAAGAAAATAATAAAAAGCAAATATTAAACATGAAAAATATAAGTGGATAGTTGGCATAAGGGTCATCCTACTTCCTTTAGTTTTAGAGGAAGTGGAGATCATCTTCCTAAGAAAAAGTCCTATGCACTCTCCACAATAGATAGGAACTCCTCTTAGAGAAGATAAAGTGTTAAGAGAATGCTTCATCCTCTTTAGTTTACATGGTCTTATACTCCATTATTTCGTATTTTTATATAATAAATATCAAGCTATGTTAGATTGTAACTTAATTTAATAAGTCGCTTAGAGGCAATGTATTTCACATTTGGGGGGGGGGGGGGGGGGGGGGGGGGGAAGAGGATCATGCTCTGTTCGCATAAGATCAAAACCATCTTAATGATCATTCCATTGGTAACAAGTAGGGATGATAATCATATGAGAGTCCGCGAGCATCGAGCCAGGCTTGATAACTTAACGAGTGTAGTCAAATTAACATTGGCTCGGCTCAAAAAGCTCGTGAGCAGCTCGAACGTTTGTGTTAAAATAAAATATTGCTTTATTTTATAGAAATATTTATATTGATTATATTTTACTATATTGTGGTACACGAGGGATGATGATCACTATTTATTTACATTTTTTTATGCTTCCCTTAGATACATAAGACTCGATTTATTGTCTTTCGTTGCTTGTTTCTATGCTATTTTAGCTAGAATATCGATTCTGCCGCTTCTATTATGTTTTAATTCAGATTGGATGCATTTGGAGCTTTTTGAGTTGGTATGGAGCATGGCGGAGTCAGATCGTAGAAGGTTAGGCACGGGAATCGAGAGCGGTGGAGAAGAAATGAAGAAAAACAAAGAAACAGGCCATTGGAAGGATGCTCGATCGAGCAACATCACTCTGCTCGATCGAGTCGTGCTGACGTCATGCTCGATCAAGCAGATTCACCTTTGCTCGATCGAGCAACCCAGTGTTTGGCAGCTGCGGATTTCCTAAATTAGTTTAACCTAGTTAATTAGATTGTTATTATAAAAGGAAAACTCATCTTTCATAATTAGGGTATGTGACAACCCTCGCGAATGCGGAAATATAAAACATACAAGCATGTGAAATAATATGCGGAAATACGGTATTTTTAAAAACTTTAAACATGCAAGATATATATAACACGAGGTGTGTCAAAATGTTACAAACTAAGTACGGAATATACAATAAAGAGACGGGGTCTCTTCAAATGTTAGCAAAGAACAAGTGTTTAACAAAAACTAGCTACTATCGTCTAGAGGTGAACTTCCAGGGACAACGGCCGCTAGCTCACACCCGAACCCCAAAATGTCACAGCCAAAAATCATCCAAGCAAGAAACCTGTTCATCCATGAAAAACATGAATGCCACAGTCAGTGGGGAGTAACTCCGGGTTCTCCCAGCCATATCACATCAACCGTACATATAAGGAAATACAAAAGTAAAGCATGCATATATATACATCCATGTGAATTGCGATAAGAATAGATAGGCAATACGAGATATAACGATAAGATCATATAGAAATCAAATCCGTAACCATCATGTTATTCAAAGACTCGGGAAAGACACTCTTAGGCAATCGAATACGCTCACTAGGGCTTGCATCTCACCGTTAGCGGTATAAGGTTGATAAGATTGAGACTCGACAGACAAACCAAGCCAAATCATGCGATGATCACAGTAAATCCAACATATTATCATCCATTCACGAACCAAGACAATGACGGTGTCCAATCATGCAATGACCATGAACAAGATCATGAAATCACGCATTCAAAGAACGACACAAGACGACCTTCTCTCACGGTAAATGAAACGCACTAGCATCGTGTCCCAGCAAGAATGATTAAAGGCATCCACGGGATAACATTTCCATGAACTCATACGCGATGCTTACATTTCGCCTATGTAGACTATTTTCCTCCTGGTAGCACGACGATAATAAATATCCGGTCCTAGTCTAAACCTGGCCAGGATCTCGGAATAAACCATTTTCCGATTCGACATGCGATAAACGTTTCGCATCCAAGACTCGGGCTTATAAAATATATGCCGAGTACCCCAAATTCGGTAGCTCAATTCACGAAAGAGGCGAAAAAACAGCTCAAGCCTCATAACAAGCGGTACGCTACATGCAAATAACACCACCTCGCAAGTATACAACATTTGACGGCCGGGTCGATCAACGCATAGCGTTCAAATCCCAACAACGTCGTCGTATGCCCACTAACACATGCATTTAAGCAGTAGGATACCTCTCCGTTCCGACATTCCAGCCTTACGAACGGAAAGGTAGCCAAGGGAATGAGAATACAAAGCACAATACAAAATCGTGCTCAAACCGACTCATTTGTAAAAACCGACTCAAAGTGGGAACATATTGAAAACTGTCACAAAACATGTGATACATGCGAAAAAGATATCATATATCCAAAACATGAGTATTATAAGACATTACGTAAAATTATACGATAAACGGATCATGCGAACTATTATAAATCACGAGTTTTAGAAAATAAAGGAAATGCATACAGCCGTGTTCCAGGCCGGGCAACAGACCGGCGGCCGGTGGTCCGGCTCAGAACACAGGGCAAAAATCCAAAACTCACAAAAACAGAGAAATGTAGTCTAGGCCGGTCAGTAGACCGGCGGCCGGTGGGCCGGCACAGAATACAACACCAAAAATCCTAACATCACTACGGATGTGTTCTAGGCCGGTCAAGAGGGAGGCGGCCGGTACCCCGGCTCAGAGCACACCACTACCAAACACAAAAATCACAAGTTTGGAAACTATCAAAATAAGGGTCTACTTCAAATGGTCATAACTAGAGTTCTAGATATGGAAATGCAGAAATTCCAAGTCGAGGTGATAGCTTATCCTCTTACGGTTCCAACGAGTGGTCACAAGCCCAAAACAAGCAAGTAACGAAGGAGTTATGATCATTCTACGAACAAGGGTCGGTGCAGGAAATTGGCAGCCGGGCACTAGACCGGCTGCCGGTCCTTCGGCCAGGAACACCCTTCTACCCGAGAACCACCAACACCAATCCTATCATTTTCAATTCTTCTAATTCACTTCTAATAATTATCAACAATCAATATTCATCATCAACAATCATCAAATAACAACAATCATAAATCATAACATGATTCCTAAGCTTCTAATCATATTCCAAATACGATTTCTAACATATAAAGGATGCAAAACACGTAAATGATACCGAGTAACCCTTCACCGTTACCTTTACGCGTCTTTAATCGATTACTAAACCTTCCTAGTAGTCTCCACCTACAAATAGGTAATAAAAGAGGAATATCATCCGCCTTGAGAAAGACGGATAATTTAAAAAGCGAGAAAGACGGTAATTTTATTACCAATACGGATAGAGGAAGCTAAGAGGGGAAGAATAAGACGAACTTACGTGAATTCCGTCAAAGAACGAATGAGCTAGGCGAATTCTAAGATCGAAATCAAAGAGGGAAAGCTTTTGATTTGGGTTTCTTAGTGATGAAGAAAAGTGTTGGTGTTTGTGTGAATGAAAATAGAATAAGTGGTAGTATGAGATTTATAAGGAAAAGTCAACAAAAGTCAAAGTCGGTCTAAAAGTCAAGAAAATTCAAAGACGACTTAAAATTCAAGAAAAGTCAAAGACGACTTAAAATTCAAGAAAAGTCAAACTCGACTCAAAAGTCAAGAAAAGTCAAACTCGACTCAAAAGTCAAGAAAAGTCAAACTCGCCTTAAAACGGGATTTTCATGGAATCTAACAGAAATTCCAAATACGAACTCGGAAATTCTAAATTCGACTCGAAACATAAAAAGCTAATTTAAAACTTAAATTCGCTGAAAAGATTTCGTAAAATATTTCTACTAGAAAAATAGGGTACATTTCCGGGTGTTACAAACGACCACATCAACTAGCTTGGGGGAGTGCGCGCTGACTAGTACGCTTCACTCTTCTTTCATCTTTTTCCCTTTTTACCCTTCTTCCCATTAAGCATCTCGTTGCATATTTTGTCTTTGCGCTCACATTGAGGACAATGTGATGTTTAGCTTGGGGGAGGGATTGCATTTTCCCATTTTGCATTTTAGTTGTTTATATTTTTCAAAATTTTGAATAAGAAAAGAGAAAAAATTGAAGAGAAAATTTTAAAATTTTGAACATAATTGAATGTTTTTCATGCTTTGCTTGCCTGTTTACTGTGCTATCATGTTACATTTCCCAGACATAGAACTTTCAAACCATAATGATTCAATATTCATTGAATTTTGCATACATGGGGAAGTCTTGTACATAGTAGGCATGGAATGAATCTATAGATGAGTACGCTTGATCTTGACATTTGGCAAACTACAT
>JAIUZE010019781.1:0-29423 GCA_022085475.1 Heliosperma pusillum
TAGAGAGAAGGTAGAGAGAAAGTAAGGGAGACAAATCTGTGTTATTATTCCATTATAAGGGGTATATATACACATACAATATGGGTAAAGTTTCCATAAGATAATATATTCTAGTATCCTATAAGATATGGACATCCATATAATAATATTTCATAACACTCCCCCTTGGATGTCCATTACTGAAAAATATGTCTCGTTAAAAACCTTACTAGAAAAACCCTATGGGAAAAACACTAAAAAGGAAAAGAGTACAATAATCTCCAAACACGCATAACAAGATGCCTCGTTAAAACCTTTCCATGGAAAACCCAGTGGGACAAAACCATAGATAAGGAAAAAGAGTACAGCGCGTGCTACTCCCTCTGATGATAACATGACTGTATATAACTTCAAATGAATCATGCTTTGACGTAACTTCTCGATCATTGAATAGAATACATTGTAGTTGAAAAACTTGATATCTTCATATCCTTGATAATTTCAATCTTCACATTGCTTTAGAACTCACAATTCGGATGTAGTCATTCATGACAACTCTTGATCTTCATTTCAGGTAATACACCAAATAGTGAGAGAAAATAAGTTCAATTCTTCTCATAACATGACATAATATTATGTCTAAAACAATTGTCATCTCAACAATAATTACTATAGCGTATCAATAATGCGCTTGTCGTGCTACCTTGTTGAAAACCTTGATAGGAAAAACCCGTTGGGACAAAAAAACTTAGTCGAAGGGAAAAAGAGTGTAGCAATCATCCATATATTGGATCTCTACGGGAGAAGCAATCAAATTGTTGGATAATAATAATCCACTAAATATCTTCAGTAATTTTCTTTGCTAAACCATTGGATTGACATCCTCATTGTAGACTTTGACTACATTATTTTTCAATCGTTATGATACTTCTGGACCATAAACTCATTTCAAGTGTTCAACAAGAAACTCATTCATATCTCAATTCTCATATGCACAAACTTCAGGTTGAGACATCAAATAAACTCTAAAGGAGTTTTGATGTTCCATTTTGGAACTAATCACGATATCTTTCAATCGTATTGTAGAGGTTTATATATTTCGTCACGAGTTCTCAAAACTCAATTGATCAACCATTTAACAAATGATGATCATTCATAAGAGGCTCCTTCAGGGAGATATCCTCGCAGGAGTAAAATATACTTCTCCTTTTAAACATTTATCAAAGTAGAACAATATAATTAATCATGTGCATGCAAATGATATGTAACTAATTCTAAACAACATAGTCTAACAATAATGCAATAATTATAATGTATATATTAAAACTAAGATGCGATGTTGAACTTACTCTTTATATGCATATGATAATGAGTCAAAATGCAAACTGTACAGTTTCTTTTACAATATTCATAATTTCAATTGACTCCAGGTAAATAGATGGACTTCGGGTCCATGAGCTCATTTATAATCAAAGATTATATGTCGACAATCAAAATTAGAACTTGCATATAATATCCCCATTTTCTAGTCCATTAAACTCCGCGCGCAAATGCATATCGGTTCCATAACCATATCGATATAATTCAACATCTCTAAGATATTTTCAGTACTGATAAGTGATATCTGAATACATAGGGTACCATTTCATCTCTACATCGGCCATCTATTATCATTCAGATATTTATGTCACTTTAGGGACTATAAGAGTACCAACTGCTCATACTTGTCATTTTCTTATTATTTGAAATATGTGAACCGATATGACTTCCACACTACATTGCATGTGTGGTTATTGTTCAATTTGACAAGAATTTCAATTTTCATTACATATAATATCTATGACTAATTTATAGCACGCTATACCACAAATAGGGTTAATCTGTCTATAATTAAATCATAGATCCCAATGTAATGTCACATTTAGACAAGGTGATCAAACTGGTATCGTAATACATCTTCATAACTAAATGAATGCCATCATTTTTAGTTTTATGAACCTCTATTTGATGTATTTCATATTGGAAACAAACCGCTGAATTTCAGGTCCAGTTGGAGATATCATACTTGTTTGTTTTTACCATCTTCTCTTTATCATTCTCCCCCTAAGGTGGTAAAAACTATCACCAAATGTATAGTCTAAATATTTATCATAACCACCTTAGATCTCAATTTCTCATATCATCGATGAGAATTAATGTGTGCATTTTTGTACAATAACAAAATATTTCGGAGAGTAACATATAATGCAGTTGGATTTTAATGGCTGAATCACAATGCCCAATTTAGGAGATCAACGATTTTGTATAATAATCAAAATGTGATTGCTGATCACAAGAACTACTCAGAAAAATCATTATGTGGCTACAAGTCATTCAATAGAGTGTCAATCCATACACGAACATGTAAGTTCTTTATTGAACTTCTAAGTAATGTTTATAATATCAAATATACTCAATCTCACTATAGTGTCTTGCCTTTAATGAAATTTCTACACGAAAGAGTTTCAGCACTTATCTTTTCTCTAGGATAAACTTCAGGTTTATCAAAACAGGTATAATAAGAACCCGGATGGCCTCAATCGTCACATCTTAACAATTTAATGTCAACTTTCTTAGTTTGCCCAAAAATCATGGCAACTTACATAAGCACTTGGTCGTGTCTAGATAGTATAATTTATGACACGCCACTTTCTAGTTGACAATTCAACATGCTAAACTTCTGGTTAGCAATTTCGCATATGAATTCAAAATAATTCCTCTGTATCTTACCCGATAAAATAGATGTGACATAAGACACTAACTAATATCTTATTTATATTGGCAAGACTAAAAATAATATCGCAATATTCCTTTAGGGAATATTATACATTGCTCTTTCTTGTAGTATGAACACAAACCACACATCAAAATTCCTTTTAGGAATACAAAACTTAACCGATTCTTAAAATAATCTCAGTTAAACTCAATTAATAATGTATCAGTCCCGTCAGGGGAGGTGGTGAAATCAACGAATCATAGTGATCATTCTTTTCATAATATTAAATAATTGATCACATGTCACTTGTATACGAGATACTACACATAGTGTTTTAAGCACTTCCACGATAATGTGTCTACATGACTATATTATTTGTATGAATGACAAATATATTTCATACTCAAAACATAATATCTCATTCGCTTCATGGAATGATTTTGATTCGATTTGATATGATTCTCAACTTTTAAAAGTATCTCATATTTTACAAATATTCATGTATAAACATTGAGTTTATTCTTAATTATGATACTCAAATAATACTCACTGTATGAAATGTGAGAATTTATAAACATTGTGAACTTCAGGTCACAATTTCAATATCTGTAAACATTATGAACTTCAGGCCATAATTTAGTATATGTAAACACTATGAACTTCTGGTCATAGTTTCAGTATCTTTAAATATTATGAACTTCAGGCCATAGTACGAATATTAAAATTTCAACTCGTAAATCACTTTCCTTTTCTCATATATCGAATTTCGAGTATTTGTGTCACATGAATCTTTCAATGAACTGATTTGGCTTAGTAAGTCTACATCACTAAGCTCAATTTAGACTTCTTTTACATGGCTCACCAAATGCCACATTATTAGGCTCAATAATGTAATGTTCTCAATCTCTGCTACAGGCAGAGTCTTTATGAGATGTCACATTCACTTCAAAGAATGGACCAAATTTCAAATCTATTATGCCGTTCAATTTCAGGTGAACAAGAATCAACTCAGAAATAATTTATCCTTTTATAAAGACCGCTTTATCCATTTGAAACCCAAATGCAGTTCATAAATCGCAGCTGTGAACTTCTGGCCACTAGCATTTACCTGTCGACTTCGCTGGCCACTTACACTTAAAAATATGAATTGATGAGACGGTGTTAAATTATTTTTACACACCTTTAAAACCTTGAACTTCAGGCCAAAGTTATAATATGGACATATCTGCTCATCTTTATAAAATAAATCTTTTGGAACTTCAGGTCCAAAAATTATATGATATGTCCTTTTCCAAAATATTAAGTCCAAGAATATGTAAATTATACAAGATTAACTTAGTTATCATATTAAACAATAACTCTTCGTTTCTCGGTGACATAAGAATATCAAAAGCGGTAAAATTGTAGGCAATTCATGATAATCTGAGTTATTTCCCGTATGATCTTTAATATAATTAACAAAATAATTTATGAACAAGCGGAAATAACTGAGCAAAACTGATCGACAAATATGATATATATTATAAAGATACAAAATCAACCCATATGTTGTTAAACTCAAGTAACATATCTATGAAACGTACAAGAATTGTACGGAAATAAATGGAACATGTGTTTTCATCAAAATAATCATCATAGTTCATTAATTCGGATTGTATATATATGCAAGCAAGATTATAATCATTGTAATCCTTTATAAATTATCTTCTTTGATTAATTTTATTAGCTATAGGGCGGTTACATATTACGACACATAATTAAGTTTAAAACCCAAACTTACTAAATCACTTAAACCATATGAATCATAATGATTAATGAACTAAGTAAATAATTAAGTATACATGGAACTATGGAAGACAATCACCACATAGAAGCAGATTGATTAAACAATAAAAATCATAATCAATAAGTTTGGTAAGAGATATGACTGCAAAATTTTGTTCTTTTTGTTCGTATTAGCAGGTTTGCAGCAATTAAGGAGTATCTCATATTTCATAGTATTAATTAGAACAATGTTACGTGAAATTAACAGTTACCGTAAGGACAGGTAAACATAAATTAAATATAAACAAAATATTGATGCAACAGTTGATCGAAGCAATCGAGAAAACAATTTAATATTATGCTTTGCATGCAATAATCGTTTGATTAATTCTTAGTCCTTAGTTCGTAGATTCATAGGTTTTCACGAGTAGTAAATCTGTAAACATACCTTAAGTAAATAATAGAATAAGATCTGATATGAACCTCCATATTATCATATTTGAATAATAATTATTTACCCAATTGGTTAGGCTCGTGCTGATAACGTGTTTTGAAACAAAGAAGGGAGAGAATTAGAGAGAAGGTAGAGACTAGAGAGATAATAGAGGAAGACAGATCTGTGTTATTATTCCATTATAAGGGGTATATATACACATACAATAAGGGTAGATTTTCCATAATATAATATATTCTAGTATCCTATAAGATATGAACATCCATATAATAATATTTCATAACAGAAACAAATAAATTTATTAGTGTTACAACTACTACATATTTTAATATGGAAACAAATGAGACTTAAAGTTATATTATGTGATAAACTTAAACTGCTTGTTTTATTTTAATTTATTAATTTGAAAAAAAGAAGAGAAACTAAATAATATTTGTGACCATGACACCCTTGTTTTATTTTTAATTTTAAAATAAAAATTAAGAATCTAAATAAATTCTAAGTGTTATAAATTCTAAAAAGAGAAGCAACATAAAAACATTTATTAAGTATTTCATTTGAACTTGAATGATGTTTTCACCTTGTAACCGCAAGAGGTTAAAAGAACCAATCGTTTGATGATTAAAAAAAGTGTCGACTCCCTTCTTTTCTATTTCTTAATCATATTACTAAGGTGAGAAACACGTATATTTTTAATATTCAACATGTACTATTATTTTAATTATTTTACTCAATTATAATTCCCTTCTTTTATAAAAATCTTGTAATTACATGTATTCTAATATTGGAAATCTCAATATTTTTATCGGTTAATTGCATTCTCGTATAACTGGACCTATTTTTTTTTGTCATCTTAATTCAATCTCCCTTATACTAAAAGAATCGGAGACCTTGAAAATTTTCCCGCCTAGATGAATTAGGTCATGTTCTTTTGGACTAAATTTTGCTGAATTTTTCAAGAACTGATCTTATAGGAGCTAACTTATAAGAGCTGAACTTTTCTGAACTTATAGGAGCCGAACGTTTCTGAACTTATAGGAACTGAACTTAACTTTATTAATATTATTATTACATTTTATAAAGATATTATTGACAAATAAAATATATGGTGTGAACAAACTAATATAATAAAATTTTCTCTTTATATATATATATATATATATTATGTTACACTTATTACATCTTTTTTGTAATCATCTATTTTCATTTAATCATTTTTCTCGTCTCTTTCTTTTTCATCTCCATCTTTCTTGTCAAATATTTGTCCTAATAAATATAGTTGTACATCGAACCTAAAATTACAAGTGGTGTTTATAATTTTTATATAAAAACTTTTATATTTCATTTCACAAAAAAAAATGTTGTAAAAATGCATGAGTCATCCTTCGAACTTAGATAATCCAAAATCTTTTGAATCTCTTAAGTATTGTCTTACAGAACTCTTAAAAGTTTGTATTATTACTCCACCTTAATGAAATTTATAACATTAAAATTAATTTAGGAAAGTATAATAAATAATAATTCAGGAAATTATCATAATAATAATTTTAAAGGTGTACTACTTAATATGTTAAATTGTCCCACATTGAAAAATAATGTTGGTGTGGTGAATATACTACATATAAATACAAGAATTGTCCCACATCGGAAAAAAATCATAAACTATGGTGATCATGTGATTATAAATAGGAATCGTCCTTGGAACTTAGATATCAACCCAATATCGTTTAAGTCTCTCAAATATTGTTTTAGAGAGCCTCATATATTTGAACACACTTGGTGTAATTCTTAATATTTTATTTATCTCACATTGAAAAATAATGTAGGTGTGGTAAATATACAATCTATAAATAGTAGAAATTGTCCCATATCGAACAATTTGCATAAGGTGGGGTGATTATATGATTACAAATATGAGTCATATTATAACTTATGTATCAACCCAAAATCTTTTGATTCTCTTAAGCATTGTCTTATAAAGGTTAATTCCTATGTACCTTGGATCATTTAACATATGTAAACCTATAAAATGATTTGAATGGGAGGGTCATGTAAATATTTTTCAAATCATAATATAGATCAAACGTAACTTGAGTCATGGCAAGGTTGGAAAAATATGGTTAAAATAGAAGTTGAATCAATATATCAAGATTATTATCTTAAAAATTATATTTTATTATAGTCTTAAAACTTCAAAAGTTTATTTTTATAAGTTAATTGTTATACCCATGCATCGCACGGGTATAAAATCTAGTATATTATAAATTACTCTTTCATTATTCTATGAAATGTATATGAGTGATTAGGATAATCTAGTATATTATAAATTACTCTTTCATTTTTCTATGAAATGTATACGAGTGATTAGGATAATATAAATGGATGCCGTGAAATCGAAACTGTTTGTGAACAGTGATATTGCGGGCTGTTTTGTGCACAAATTGTGAAGATACTCAAACAAAAGATGTGTGAGACAATCAGTCAACGACAAGTTGAAATTTATTGGAAATAAATAGTGTTGAGATTGACCCATTTCTTATAAATAATTTGAAATGAACTCTAATTTTGTAAAAATAACTTTTCAGTTTGAAACCTTAGAAACGAGTATATTGTTCATAAACTATCGCCTTTTACACTTGAAATTCACTAAATCAACCCTCTTAATACATACTCAGACCATCTTTTCACGTATATTGTTCTCATTTTGTTTTTACCCGATTTCCAGTAATGTACATGTCTCGTAGCAGTGTTGTTTGATTAGATATGCTTGAACTTGTTGTCCTATTATTCATCAATAATATTCTATGTATTATTCATGAGTCTAATTCTCCTTTACCTAAAAGAATAAGTCAATTCTAAAATCTTCTCTTTCAACTTCTTTCACAATGAATTGGGCCTTTAATAGTTGACCATTCTATAAAATTTGGGCCTGACTTGTGGTTATGCCACCTTAATATGTTATGTGTCTACATGTGAATTGTGAAATATAATTGTTATACACAAATTCTTATTTCAGACTGAGGTATCCGTCTTAAGCTTAAGACGGATACCATATTCTCTCACAAAATACCCATTAAGGGTGAGTGGAGAGCACATGAGGGGAGCTCACCTTGTCCCCACTACCCATTTTCTCTCACAAAATACCCGTTGTAAGATCCGACCCGTCTTAAGCAAGACCTACTGATTGCTATATTTTTTTACTCAAAATATTATTAATATATTTTACGTATGTTATACACAAAAACATAGTATACTAAAAACTTTCCTATTTGTATTTGATGTATTCATTTACGTTAGATGTTCTACGTAATTTTCAATTACATTATTTACGAAAAAAAATGTATAGTGTTGAAATTTCTCTTTTGTACCTCTTAATACTAACATTATTAATAATAGCTTTTATTATTAGATTAAAAATGGAATTGAATTCCTGTAACTTTATTGTCGATTTCTCCAACATCGATCTTTATCTTAAAAAACCGCATTAGCACAGGATATACACTAGTGAGTTATTAATATATTATAAATTACTCTTTCATTTTTCTATGAAATGTATATGAGTGATTAGGATAATATAAATAGATTGCCTCAAAACCGAAACCATTTGTGAACAGTGATGTTGCGGATTGGTTTCTGCACCAACTGTGAATATACTCAAACAAAAGATGTGTGAGACAATCAGACGACATGTTGAAATTTATTGGGAAAAAAATAATAATGTTGAGATTGACCCATTTCTTATAAATAATTTGAAATGGATTCTATTTTTGTAAAAATAACTTTTGAGTTTGAAACCCTGGAAACGAGACCATTGTTGTCATCTTATTTTCGTCCTACGAAAAAGGTATACAGTAATTTACAAAATTACATAGAATATTGAAGAGGCAGTGGTCGTAAGGCCCACAAATGGTGTCAGTTTTAATAGACCAAGCCCAATTTTTGGACAGCCAAATCACAATCCAGTGGAGCAAGGCCCATCCTTGATTTCTCAAGATCAAACTCCATCCATACGTTTTGTTGATGATGGTGTCCAATTATGTACGCTTCAACTCCTAGTAAATCAGAGTTACCAAATGTAAAACAATAAACTGCGTCATTGTCCCTTATTTCCCCGGGTACTCGATAAACTAACCGGTCGGTGCCCGATACCCGCATATCGGCACCTTCAAAGAGTAATGTCACGGTTGGCAAGTCGGGTAGAACCGTCTGATTACGTGGAACTCGGTAACAAAGGTCCATTACCCCGGCAAATGTGTAATCGGGCTCTCCCAAATCACGAAGGATGTGCTTTGTTTGATCATAGTATTCGGCCCGTAAAACAGTATAAGCTGGACCTAGTAGGATGCTGAACTGGGTGCCCGAATCGACCATGGTTTGACCCGCACCCGTGTGGTCCGGTTGTAGTAAGCTTTCTGGCAGATCTAGGATTTTGTCACCAACCTGATTATAACATAGTAACCGGATTGTTGTAAACTGCATATTGATCCCAAATATGATGTTCCACTAGTATGTTTCCCAAACACTAAAATTGGCAGATTAATAAGTCAAACATGGTAAAAACCTTAAATATGCTAAAGTCTTCCTATTATATATCGAGTACTGTTTACCAAACACCTCCATTTCTTATTGGTTTCTATAATGAACGGTTTTATACCAAATTGTTCCAAAACTAATTTCACCTTAGTTACTCCGGATATTTTTACTCATCAATTTACATTTGCAAATTGCCTCAGTATTTATCTTGGAAATATTTTCTTTTTCATGAATGTTCAAACCTTCCAAAAAAAATACAGTAAATGATTTGTTGCAATCAATAAATCTCGTTTTCGTCATGGTTAATACTCCGTATATAAATTGTTATGAGCTCATCTCACTAAATCCGATCAATGTTGACATGTTGCCCGTGTGACAGTATAGGTTAACTTAATATCGATGTCAAAAAAAAAAAAAAAAAACTAACTAAAATAATCAAATTTCTGTACGTTTTTAAGTTCGGAAAAAAAAAATAAGAAACTGTGATCGACATTTAGATTCTGGTAGCAATTGCAAGTAGATGAAAAGAGGTAGGAAAATAAAAGAAGAATAATACTCCGTATCTCATAAATTTGACTAACCTTGATGGCTTTAAATTGGACAGTGTATGCAACCCGATTATAATACGGCAAAGGGTCTGAAATCCGAACCAAAGGCGTATAATTCAACGTAATATCGTACCCTAAACCCAACCACTGGGTAACATTTTGATCATCTCCAAGCAATAAAACCCCGGGTTCATCTAACCCTGAAGATATACAATAAGAGAATTTTGTCAAACCCATTTGTGAAATGAAGGACAATGACCCTCTATTCATCCCTAACAAACCAGTTGTTTTCGCATCCTCGACCGGATTTGAGCTTGACTCGGTTACCATACATCCGAAAACCGTGTCGGATATGTCGAGGTTCCCAACATGGAATGTATCAGAGGCAAGGTCTCCTTCGGCTGAGGACATGTCCGCGTATGACAATGTGGCATGGCATACTTGGCGGGTGGGGTCACAGGTAGCGGGAATTGAGAAGTCGGAAGTGAGGTTTGTGCAGGTGGGTGAGGTGCAGGGGATTGTTGTGTAGGTTGTGGACTGGGTTCGGTCAAATGGAGGTTGGGTTTGGTTAAGGGTGGTGAGGTTGCAGTTGAGGTAGGAGAGCTCGCTACCGGTGTCGAGGACCATGGTGATGTTTTGGGGTGGTGTACCGATTCGAAGGGAGACGGTGAGGGTAATGTTGTGGTGGAAATGGAGTTTGTTTGGTGGATGCAGGAGGGATGTTGATGGGATTTTGGAAGTTGTTAATGGCAGGATATGTGAATGTGATGTTATCCAGAGTAGTGATATTTGCAAAAATATAGGACTAATACGTTGTGAATATTTCATTGATTTAATTGCTGTTAGTGTTCGCATTGTTCTAGTGTTGTATGTTGGTGATTAATTTTGAGAAGAAATGATTATGGACTTGTGGGAGTTGTGGGTGACGCACAGTATGAAAAGAAAAAGAAATGACTGACATAGTTTAGATTCTTTGGGACGATTATATTAGTCACAAATTTGTAACCGGTCAAATAATATTCACATGAATAGGAAAAGACAAGTTATTTGTGATTTCCTAACCTTATCTTTTCAACACAAATGATAGATCTTCGACTTATTAAAAAATTGTGATGGTTATCCGTCACAAGGGAGACTAACTCATATCTCACCCAATTTTTCTTTTCTTTTGATGCATTATTGTTAAAGTATCTATAACAATGATATTTTATTAATAATGCGTTAAAAGAATAGGCATATTATGTAATAGTAGATGAGATACTAAATGGGATTCAAGATTAGCTCTCGGAATGACGGGGATAGTGAGTAATGAGACAGTTGGAATAGCTAAGTTTGTTGTTGGATTTGATCATGTGAGGATCTGTATTATTAATGAATGTCATTTATGATGAGTAGTAAAGATGATTTTGTGTTTGGAGTTAATGTACTTTGTTCATTTTTCCACAAAGTTGAGCTAACTTCAAGTAAGATAAGTGCTAGTGGTTGAATATGCATGCATAACTATCTTTATTAGACCGATTGTCACTCCGTACATGCCATGTGATTATGTGAATACTTAGTATGTGACTATTGATTTTAAAACCGATTCGAGGGCTCGCAAAATTTTAGATTATTGCTCTAAGATCTATTAGTACTCTGTTTTGGGGAAATGCTCCACATAGTCGGAAATCCCTACAGACCTACAGTACTCAGTCTCATCACCGTCGTCTCTAGTTAATCCATCGAGTTCTTTGGACAACATTACTTTCTAGCACCGTAGTTCTCAATGATGTTGCTACTTCCAATTACTTAGAGCTCGTGCCAAGTAAGTTTAGATTTGGATCAGACCATATCAGCTGGACTAAATTCAGGCTGGATTCAATTAGTTATACTTGAAGCTTTAGTATTGGGTCTGGTCTAGTTCAAGAGCAATTAATTTCGGTCCGGATCGAATGGACTGAAATTTAATTGTTGGTGAGTAATCTTCAAATTTTTTATTCAAGTATTTTATCTTCAAAATAATATTATAAACTTAAAATTTGTGATTATTTATGTTAATGATATTTTAATTAACAAGTACCAATAACCTTTTTCCGAAAAAAATAATTACCTTTTGGATTTGACTTAATGGAAATATGTAATTTATTTTATTCTGTTTTTAATTAACCACTTTATTTATTAAAAGATGAATCACATAGTTTGACAATTTTTTTCCTCCCTTCTACATATGCTACCTTATACTTCCTCCGTCCCACTGTCATTTTATTTTAGCACAAAGACCGTGTAATTACTCATGGAAAGCCTTCCTAATATCGAAACGACAACAATTGACTGAGACACCCTAAAAAGGAATATGACAACAATTGACGGGACAGAGGGAATATTTCAAATCTTAACCTCACCACTGTCTTTCTCGCTCCGCTCCATCTCCCACATCATTCACATTATGTCCTCCCTCATTAATCACCTATCCGACGATCTTCATTACTCCGCCTTTATCCTAATCACTTTATATATACTTTTCACCTCCTCAATGTATCCCACAAACTCCTTTCTTTATCCTTCCTCCCTAACCTCTTTAAACATACATCTCTTTTATTTTCCCCAACTCTACGTTTGGCTTATGATAACGCTCCTTTCGTCAGGGCAATAATAGGGTGGTGGAAATTAAAGGGTAATAAATAAACGTTGGTGATGGAAAGAGTGGTACTGGTTAACTAGGGGTGGTGAGTTGGTGACTACGGAAATGATAGGAGTAGATATCAAGACAGTAAAGTTAAATCTAGTAAATGATAGATTTAAAATGGATGTTAATTGTAATTATTGAATTTCAATTAAAAAACAGAGTTTATTTTCACAGTACATATTTTACTCATTTCAGTACATTTTACACCTAACTTTCCATTTACTACCATTTACTAAAAAAACCTTCAAACCTAATTATCTCAATTTCCTCTCTATTGTTCAATCATCAAATTTTTTCACATTCTTCAATTTAGGATTATTCCACGGTAGAACATAGATTAATTCAATAATTCATTATTATTATTAATCTAATTGATTCTTACAGTTTTGTATTTCTTTAATTAGGGTTTGTTTCAAATTAATTATTGGTAATTGTTGTGGGATTGGGTGTATTTGAGTTTTTTTTTATTTTGTTGTCGACATCAGAATTCCCCGCCGGCGAAGAGCATGTCGTTGTCTCGCCTGAATCTTGTCGTTTGGCTGGCCGGAAGGGAGAGGACGAGAAGTAGCGGCGTAGGGAAAGGTGGGAAGGAGCGGTGCGTATTTATCGGGGCAGGCCCCCGCTTGTACTTGTGGCCGACAATTAGGCGAAGACGGAGCGTCCCCGGTGGAGGTGATAACTGTAACACCCGCAAATCTACCCTATTTTTATAGTAAAAATATTTTACGGATAATTTTCAGCGAAATTTAGTTTCAGTTTAGAATTAAATTTTTCCGTGTCTAATTTAGAATTTCCGAGTTCGTATTTGGACTTTACGCGAGATTCCGAGTAAGTTACGTCTTAAGACGTTTTTGGGCTTTTTCCCATATTTTTCCACTTACTCTTTCATATACTCCCTCAAACCCTAAACTCCCTCACAACTCACTTCTTCTTCCTCATCTAGTAACCACCCAAAACCTAAGCTTCATTCTTACTCAAACTTATAATCGACACTACGCCTTCATTTCTTGCTCAAATTCACTAAGGTTCGTCTTATTCCTTCCCTCTCATCATCCTCTATCCGTATTGGTAATAAAATTACCGTCTTTCTCGCTTTTCAATTTATCCGTCTTTCTCAAAGGTGAATTATATTCATCTTTTGTCGTCTTTGTTTAGGTGGAAACTTTCTAGCCCCCGAAAAAGATTACTATCTAGTGGAGGAAGGCTTAGAAATCGTTTAAGGACGCATAAAGGTAACGGTGAAGGGTTACTCGATATCATTTACGTGATTTATGTGTTTTCCATGTTAGAAATCGTATTTAGAATATGATTTGTAAACTTAGGAATTGTGTTGTTGATGATGGTTGTTGTTAGTTGATAATTGATATGAGAATTGATGATTTGTGATGATAGATGATATTTGTGTTATGCCTTAGTGAAATTATGAAATTCGTGTGACTCGTGCCTGCCAGACCAGGACGCTGGCAGCGTTCCCTGGACGCTGGCAGTGTCGTAGGACGCTGGCAGCGTTGCCTGGCGCTGGCAGCGTTGCTTGCTGCCAGTTTCCCAAAGTCGACTGCAGTTGTCCTACACTGACCCCTTTTCGTAAAATGATCGTATCTCCTTCGTTACTTGCTTGTTTTGGACTTGTGACAAACCGTTGGAACCGTAAGAGGATAAGCTATGACCTCCACTTGGAATTTATGCATTTGGATGTCTAGAACTCTAGTTATGACCGTTTGAAGTGGACCCTTATTTTAGTTGGTTTCCAAACAACGTTGTTTTGTAGAGGGGATCTATGTTTCTTATTTATTATGCTTCATAAACTTGTTCAAATGCTTATGTATCATGTATTGATTCATTTTTATATTAGTTAAATTTATATAATTCCCTATTCTCATGTTTTATGACGGTTTTTGGTATGTCCCACTTTGAGTCGGTTTTTACAAATGTTACGGTTTGAGCACTAATTTTCTATGTGCTTTGTACTCTTCCCTTGGCTACCTCCACGTTTGTAAGGCTGGAATATCGGAACGGGGATGTATCCTTACTGCTTAATTGCATGTGCTAGTGGGCATACGACGACGTTGTTGGGAGGCGAACGCTTTGCGTTGATCGACCCGGCCGTCAAATGTTGTGTACTTGCGAGGTGGTGTCATTTGCATGTAGCGTACCGCTTGTTTTTGAGGCTTGTGCTCATTTCCGCCTCTTTCGTGAATGTCGACCGAATTTGGGGGTACTTACTCGCGTCTATGATTACCGAGTCTTGTATGCGAAATGCTTTATCGCATGTCGAATCGGAACATGCTTTATTCCGAGAGTCTGGCCAGATTTAGACTAGGAACGTATTATTATCGTCGTCCTACCAGGAGGAAATTAGTCTACATACGCGAAATGCTTTATCGTGTATGCGTTCCGGGAAATGCTTTATTCCGTGGATGCCTTTGAATCATACTTGCCATGTACACGATGCTAGTGCGTTTCATTTACCCACCGTGAGAGATGTCGTACAATGTAATTGGTATATATGGTCATGTGATGATGAAGTACATGATTGATTATTCGTGCTCATTGGATGACTTGGCATGGTTTGTTTGTCGAGTCTCAATCTTATCAAACTTCTACCGCTAACGGTGAGATGCAAGCCCTAGTGAGCGTATTCGGTTGCCTAAGAGTGTCTTCCCCGAGTCTTTGTATAACATGATGGATTCGGATTTGTATTCCATATGCTCTTATCATTATATATTGAATTTCCTATCTATCCTTATCGTATTTCACATGTATATCTATATATGCATGCTTCTACTTTTGTATTTCCTTTTATGTACGTTTAATGTGATATGGCTGGGAGAACCCGGAGTTACTCCCCACTGATTGTGGCGTTCATGTTTTTCATGGATGAACAGGTTGCTTGCATGGATGGCTTTTTGCTTGGTATTTTGGGTTCGGGTGTGAGCTAGTGGGCGTTGTCCCTGGATGAAACACCTCTAAACGTTATTTAGCTTGTTTGCTAATCACTTTTACTTTGATAACATTTGGAGAGACTACGTCTCTTGTTGTAGTATATTTCGTACTTTGGTTTGTAATATTTGACACTCCTCGTATTTCTATCTTGCATGTATAAAAGTTTTTAAAATACCGTATTTTCCGCTTTATAAATCACATGCTTGTTATGTTTTATTTCCGCATTCGCGAGGGTTGTCACAATAACGGTGGTGGTGATGTCAGTGAAAGGGATCTTGTTTTTTTCCCCTCAATGTACTACATAATTTTTGGTATTCAGTGTATACTACTACAATGGGATTGGCTTTGAGTTTTTTTTTTGAATAATTGGCTTTGATTTTTTCCAATGCAATATGTCACTACGTAATTATTAATATAATAGATAAAAATTGAAAATTAATGCGTCGATTATAAACTAATGTATTGCAAAGAAAAATGATCATGATGATGATATGAAATTAAGGGACGAACCCGATTTAGTATGTGAAATTATGGAGAATATATTAGAGAAAGTTAGAGAGGGAAAATAGAATGAGAAATGTGAAGGGTATAATTGTCAATTGCGTACTGAGATGAGTAAAATGTCTACTGCGAAAATCAACACTCATTAAAAAATCATGTTTTTTTTGTCAAGGCAGGAGAAAACCGTGACTTTTTTTTATGGAATACATAAGTTGTTACTTGTTAACAAACGAACTCTAGGTAGTTTTGACCTTTTGGGGCAAAAAAAGATAATTTTATAGTCCCTCCGATCCAGACCAATGGTAACACTTACCATAAATGGACGATCCACACCAATGATAACATACCTTATTTGACACACAACATTACTATGTTATCCTTATTCTCATTTGATATTTACACAAAATGTCATTATATGACCCACCTATCAACCCCACAATTAAACCCATAATTACATACCCCACCTACTTTTTCCCTTTTTACCCCTCATTTTTCCACATTTTCTTAAATACTTCAATTTCCACCATGTTACCATTGGTGTCGATCAGAGGGAGTATAAGTGTAGAGTGACCTAAATATTGGATATTTTCTGACAAAAAAATCTGGAGATTTTATTGATTAGGATGAGGTCATGGGTGATTGAGTCAATCTTAAGACCATGTTTATCAATGATTTTTTGACCTAGTTCTAACAATAAAATATTATTTTCTTTTCACCACCTTTTTACTACACCTATCCATAATTTTTCACCTTTATCAACACCCAACTTAACCCACATATAATAGATGATTAATAAACAAAACAAAATAGTTTTTGAAAAAAGGAAATTATATCAAGTGAGATCTTTATTTGTAGAGTATGAAAAATTATAGACATTGATGTAATTTTTATAATTTTATAATTTGTAAAATTATAATTATAATCAATTGTATTTTATAATTACACTCCATGCTATTTCTTTATTACGGAGTATTAAAGAAAATCCTCCCCACTCAAAACATGTCATGTGTAGGTGTGGAAGAAGGGTTGTCAGTAGACCTGGCAAAAGCAACCCGACCCGATTGACCCGACCCGAATGACCCAACCCGTGACCCGAAATTGACCCGAACTACAACACCCGAATGTGACCCGAAACCCGATTAGACCCGACCCGATCCGAACATAACCCGATCTTTCTTGACCCGAAAATAACCCGACCCAACAAAACCACTCAACCCGAAAATGACCCGACAAAACTTAACTTTAATTGAACCAAAAAGACATAAAATGGCCTTTTGTCTCTTATTCTTTGACCCGAAAATGACCCGACCCGAAATAACCTGACCCGGTTGACCCGAAACGGACCCGACAACTAACCCGAAACAAACCCGAAACCCGAAATAACCCGACCCGACCCGAATTAACCCGAAAACAACGAAAGACCCGAACTGACCCGACCCAAACTAGCCTGACCCGAACCTGACCCGGTTGACCCGTTTGCCAGGTCTAGTTGTCAGTGGAAAACTTGGGTGCACTGTCAACCTAATTAGAAGGAAGGTGGAGCATATTTTTATTTTTTATATTTGTTTAATGTGGACCTTTTTCTACACCTCCCCTTCCACCCATTGATAAACGTGGTCTAATAAGCGGGCAATAAACTAATTTATAAAGTAGGTTCCCTAATTTTTATGGACATTACTCCGACATATACAAACAAGCAACTTGAAAAGGGAGAAGAAAGACAATGGTCACATTACCCCTACAATAGTAGAGGACTAGAGGTGGAAATCAAATATTGGTGTGACTGCCCCAAGTTATAAAGGTCAGTCGAGGTCCCAAGGCACATGCCATGTTGAAGAACATGGCACATAAATAAATTGATTAATACCATAATAGCTTTGTTGGCACCTATTGCCCAGCGACACTGATGGGTATGCAGTTGCTTCGGTTGGACTCTAAAAATATCTCTTACTTCGTGTATAGTACTAACCTCCCCAACCTACAGTTGAATGTGTTTCTGTTATCTCATATTGACTGTGTGCTACATAGTGTAACTATCCTTCTCATGTTCTTAAGGTCATAAGGTGTCCTCAATTATGTATCCTTACGGTTCGGTGCCCGCCCACCTGGGCTTAATTACTGTGTATAATGCTAATCAGATTTTCTTAATAAAATATAACTATAATATATGGGCCTCAACCATCACCTTAAGGTTTCGGTTGAGATGGTTCATCTATCATGATATCAAAGCCAAAGTTTCGGTTGAGATAGTTCATCTATCATTTCTAACGTAAGATAAATTTTTAGTTTGGTAGCAAGCAATGAGGAGATATGAAAACAAAAGCCATTGAGTATGAGGTTAACAACACAGGTAGTCGAGGAAGGAGTGTAATAACTAATAACTGTAGTTGAAAACATTAATCTTCCATCAGAATTCAAAGTCATGTTCTTGATGGAAAAACAGTGAGTCAAATACTAAATACAAGGCTGGACTATTTAATCTGAACACTGATAGCTTCTGAGTTGTGACTAGTTAGTTCGGAGGGCAGAAAGTAACAACATATCTAGGAGCTCTGCATCTATTTAGACTAGATAAATCATCATAGGCATAAGTATAAGCCTTAGGACAAATAGCCTTAAACAGCTTAGCAAACACTGTTGGCTTACAAGTTTTAGGGTCCGAATAGTTTCCGGTGCAACAATACTTATCAGACTGCATAGCCAAACAAGCACTCTTACACCCAACAACTTGGTTCCCCTTCCTCACTTCCAATGCTGAAGGGCAGCAGACATTCAAATCCGCATCACAGCTCGCCACACCGCATCCAATCCCTCCCCCGACAGGCTTCATTGAGACCGGCAGGTTGAACCCGTCGACCAGGCTGACATCATAGTAATGCAGAGGGGAAGCAGGGGCACCGAATGTCATTTCAACAACTGTCGCTGGTGGGGATCCACTTGTTCCCAGACACTTGAGTTGTCCGGCACAATCACCGGTTTGGCATTCACCTTTTCCTTGGTTGTCGAAGTTGCAGCCTTGTCTGCCCCATAGCCTACCCGACCATTGGTCGGGTAGATCGAGGACTACTTCCTCGCCGCTGTTTAGAAGGAACCCCCCATCTTTCGGGTTTTCTTTTCCCGGATTTCCTAGTATTCCAGGCCACACTTCACCATTACAGTTGTTAACTACTATTAGTTGAACTGCACCTGCAAAGTTTGAGTACAAATTGATTTCTTAGTTTCAGTTTTTTTTATATGCAGGATAACTACTAACATTTTAGTGAAACAATGCATGTAAAATTAAATACTCCGTACCTGTTAAAGAGATGGAAACCAGTAGACAAACGAAACATTCAAAAACCCGTAAACTTCCCATTGCTTTTGCCGAGTGATTTGGTTAGTCTGAATTCTGGATTCAAGTGTTGCTGGGTCATTCACTTTTTATAGAGGATCTTACCTCGAACTTAATCGTTAAGCCAAGACACCTTTGGAACTTCATACTTTATGATAGTTAATCCTCACAGGGCAATGCTAGAAAGAGATTTTGTCGGATAGAAACTAGAAAGAATGTTTTGTTACATAAAGGGAATATATGCATTGCTTGCATAACAGGTTTCTGAATAAATCATCAGCCTTTTCACCCTAACAAAATAATACCCAAGAAAGGAGAGACATTGCTTAAACCTGATATTGTATGCTCAAATAAAGTGAAATAAAATGTTAGCAATAATAATATATCTAGTTTGTCTGTAAACAAGCACAATGGAGAGATAAAGGAGTCATGTTATTAAGGTTGCTTCTTAAACGAGTTATACGATTCAATGCGACTATTAACTAAGTACCTATAGATTAGACGATTAGCCCTCCTTCCCTCCCTTGAAAAAGTTCATAGTGCGAGGGGACATGTTAAAGACTGCTAATACGTTTCTCTAATCACTTTATGAGCATTAATATATTCTTTGTAAAATTATGTGCTTAGGGTAAAGCGGCCAAACACTAGCACCACCTAACTGCTAGCTTGACATTTCTAATTTAGGGATATTTGAAACAAGCTACTCCCTAACTTGTAATACTCCATTGTTGTATACTTGTATAGATGTGATTATTAATGTTAAAAGACATTTGACTCGCCTAAAACGTCGCTATTAAAGACGGACAAATTAATTATTTAAGACATAACTAATTACTTACTAATTAAACTAAAGTAGAGTTGAAAGTAAGGGTCGAACCCAAGGGAATAAGGGGGAATGTAAATATGTAAACAAAAGAGTAACTAGAGTAATTGTGCAACTAACAAGCAATAAGTAAAAATGGGGGGTTTTAGTTTCAACTAGATTTTATGCACATGATTAGTTAAGGTCATTTCATAAATTTTTTATAACAATTAACTAATAAGACTATAATAAAATATAATTTTTAAAAAAATAATATTGATATATTGAGTCAACTTCTACTTTAACCATATTTTACCAGCTTTGTCAGGACTCAAGTTATATTTGGCCTATATTATGATCCGGAAAATATTAACATGACTCTCCTGTTCAAATCATTTATTAGGTTTACATATATTTTGATTGATACATTCACAAAAAAAAGATCCAAAATACATAAGAATTAAGCTCTTTAAGACAATGCTTAAGGAGACTCTGAAGATTTTGGGTTGATACATAAGTTCTAAATATGACTCCTATTTACAATCATATGATCACCTCACCTTATACTAATTGTCTGATATGGAACAATTCTACTATTTGTAGGTGGTATATTCACCAAAGCTACATTATTTTTCAACGCGGGATAAATAACATACTAAGAATTACACCAAATATGTGCAAGTAATATGAGAGTCTATACTGTAATGATAACATTTTTTTTTACCACGAATCTAATTATATTATTTTCATGATTAATGCAAACTTTTAAGAGCTTTCTAAACAATATTTGAGAAACTTAAACGATTTTGGGTTGATATCTAAGTTTCAAGGACGACTCATGTTTATAATCACATGATCACCCAGCTTATGATATTTTTCTAATGTGGGACAATACTTCTATTTATTTATAGTATATTCACCACACCTACATTATTTTTCAATGTGGGAAAAATAACATATTAAGTATTACACCATTAAAATTATTATTTATGTTACTTTCTTAAATTATTATTTATGATACTTTCTTAAATTAATTTTGATGATGTAAATTATATTAAGGTGGAGATAATAATACAAATTTTTAAGAACTCTCTAAGACAATACTTAAGAGATTCAAAAAATTTTGGGTTGATATCTACATTCGAAGGATGACTCATTTTTACAATGATTTTTTTTTTTGTGAAATGAAATGTAAAAGTTTTTATATAAAAATTATAAACACCACGTGAATATAATATAGGAAATGTATATTGAAATAATTAAAAGATTTTTCACTTTTTTTTATGATACTTTCCTAAATTAATTTTTTATGATGTAAGTTTTATTAATGTGGATACGGTAATACAAACTTGTAAGACCTCTCTAAGACAATATTTAAGAGACTCATCATTGGGTTGATATCTAAGTTCCAAAGATGACTCATATTTATAATTACAGGATCACCCCACTTTATGATAATTTCACAATGTGGGACAATTATATTATTTATACGTAGTATATTTACCACACTTACGGTCTTAGATTATGTTTCGTTTATTTTTTTATATTTTTTTATTGTTAAATGAAATGTAATTGTTTTTAAATAAAAATTATAAATATCACTTGATTATAATATAGGAAATATATATAATAATAACTAATAGATTCTCCACTTCAGTTTTTATATCTTGAATATTATACATGATATTTTCTTAATTTAATTTTTGATCGATGTGATAATATATTCTTAAGAACTATCTAAGACAATACTTAAGAGGTTTAAAAGAAATTTTGGGTTGATACCTAAGTTTCAAGAATGTTTTTTATTTATAATCATAAGATCACCCACCTAATGACAATTTTCCGTTGTGGGACAATTGTACTATTTATAAGTAGTATATTTACCGCACCTATCTTATTGTTTAATGTGGGTAAAATAGCATCCTAAGTGGTACACCATATATTCTATAAACCATTTAATTCTTGATTGATATTATTATTTATGATATTTTTCTAAATTATTTTTTGATGACGTTTTTTATTTTGATATGCTATTATACTCTTAAGAACTCTGATAGACAAAACTCATCAAAAGGCTCATATTTATTTGTAATCATAAGATCATCTCACTTAGTGTAATTTTTCGTTATGAGACCATTCTACTATTTATAGGTATTTTATTCACCATACCTATATTACTTTTCGGTGTGAAACAAATTACACATAGTATGTACAAATTATATTAGAATCTATACTCTAATAATAGCATATTTACCAGAAATTTAATCATATTATGTTCATTAAATAACATACTAAGTAGTACATCATCAAAATTATTATTTATGATACTTTTCTAAATTAATTTTTAATACAAACTTGTAAGAGTTCTCTAAGACAATACTTAAGAGGCTCAAATGTTTTGAGTGGATACTTAAATCCAAGGATGACTCCTATTTATAATCATAGGATCACCCTACCTTATTTTTTATGATTAGGGGCGAACCCAAGATTTCATAGATGGGGTAGCGAATATATAAAGCCCATAAGTAATATAAAAATTTGATTAAAATGTAGTACTACTATATTTTTTGGGGATAAAACGAATACGTAATAAATAAATAGGAGGAGTTGAGTACTACTATATATATGATGTATAAATATTACTTATACAAACTCGCAATGATCAATTCAATCACCTATACTCTACGGAATATGCCTTATCATTTTCATTTTATATTCATGCGACATAATTTTATTTTATATTTCAAGAATGATTTTGAGTTTCCCTTTGAATTACTTATAAATATAACAATTATAATCAAGTTGTTTTTTTTTTAAATATGACCATTTTTCAAATTTCAATGAGATATTTAATGTCGTACCTAGTCTTTAACTACTTTAACGTATGACGAAAGTACACATATTAAAAATCGTAAAAACAAAAATAATTGTTAGCAAAAAAATTATCTACAATTTAAAAAGTTTACTTCAAATAAAAACAATACATAGTACTTGTACTTGATTCGAGAAGCATTAAATTGATAAAAACAAAAAAAAGAAGCCAGATGAGTTCAGTGGGATTCGAACTCCCACCCACTTGTTTCCCAGTGCTTTTCATACGCTCTTAATTGTGATTATACTTTATTAGCGCTTAGGTCAGGGGTAGCCAAACGACGTCGTCCTTAATGATTTTTATACGCACGGGGTAGCGGCTGCTACCCCTTGGTATTCATTGGGTTCTCCCCTGTTTATGATACTTTGCTAAATTGTTATTTATGATGATGTAAATTTAGAGATAATAATACAAACTTTTAAGAGTTTTATAAGATAATACTTAAGAGACTTAAAATATTTTGGGTAGATACATAAATTCCAAGAAGGACTCATATTTATAATCATAGGATCATCCCACCTTATGAAGTATAAATATTTATAATGCAAAGCATTTCAAAACTTACATATTTGGATTCGTAGCGAAAAATGCTTTCATTAAAGTATAAATTTTATATTTTTACTACAATATTGTTAATAATATGATATCACTAGAGTATAAGTATGTGAAAATTGAAAAAAATTATTTTTAAAATATTTTTTTACTATTCTAATACGAGTACTATTATAATAATTTAGTAATGGTCAAGAAATAGCTATTTTACAAAAAAAAAGATAGTATACTACTTAGTATTTTATTTGTCCCACATTAAAAATAATGTAGGTGTGGTGAATATATTATGTATGAATAGTAGAATTGTCCTACATCAAAAAAATTTCGCTACGAATCCAAATATGTAAGTTTCGAAATGCTTTGCATTATATTTTTTTTATACTGATGATCAAAAAATTTCTTACTTAAATAATAGCTGTAATATTAAAAATATTGCATAAAATATTTTTTGTAATCATGCAAGATCTTATAATATATTTTCCTAAAATTGAAAAAGATGATGTGAACCAATAGAATTACTCGAAAAAAGCCTCTTATATATATATATATATATATATATATATATATATATATAATATATAATATCTATAATATATATATATAATTAGGATCACATAAGTCCACCCTAACTATTTGAGTCCATGAGTGCTAATATTAACCATTAGATCAAAGGAGATCTAATGGCTGAGATTACAAGGAAGGTTATTTTCGTCATTTTGTGTCTTACTATATAACCCTCATGTCACAGCTTTTTTATCATTCTATTTCATTCTGTTTCTCTCTCTAAAAATTGATAACCTAATTATGTTTCATCTCCATCACCCTCTGCCTGTTCATTTGTTCATTCTTCTTCAATCAGTTTCTTCTTCAATCAATTGTTCTTCAATTTCATTTGATGACCTAACTTCTTCATAATTTCATTTCTTCTAATGTCAGGTATTGTTTTTCATCACAACTTTAATTTATTTCGTTTATATAGTTTTCTTTGTTTATTATTTTCAATTGATTTCGTTAATCTATGTTGTTTTTGTATTGTGATTGATGATATAATTCGAATTTATGTCTTTAAATCATCTCGTTTTTATATTTCGTTTTTCATCATCCTGTTATTGTTGTTTTTTTCATCTTAGTTCTTTATTTTCAATCATATGTTGTAATGTATTCTTCTATGCTTGTTCTTCTTTGTTTTTGTCTTTTTTAAGCTTAATAATATTTATTATTTTAAATTTAATTAATGTAAAATAGCATCACTTTATTGTTAACAATATTATGTATTTAACATGTTTTTGTTCATTTTTGTGTTTTACTCTAGTTTTTTAAACACCTGTTATTGTTGACTTAATTATTCTAAATTAGTATCACACGCTGTCTTTAATAGTATCACATTTATTTCATTATAATTAATTTGAATTAGTATCACATGCTACTCTTAAAAGTATCACATTATCATAAATTGTTTATTCTAATGCTTTATTCTTCTTTCTTTTTCTTTTCTTTAATGCTTTTTTTTCTTTCTTTTTCTTTTTGCAGATCTCTTCGCTTGGAGAGGGTTCTTAAGTGTTCGTGTACATGCTCAAGAAGTCAACACTACATCAAATTAGCAAATCGTCCTTTTTAGTCATTTCTCTTATAAAGAAAAACTCCTTATGCCTAGATTTTATTTTAAGTTGTCTCATTTTTGTATTTTTCCTTATCAATATCAGAAAACTTCAGTCGAATTTTCTAACTGTATTTTAGTTTTGTGATACTTAAGAAAAAATATCACAAGTTATTATAAACAATATCACATCGTATACAAAACAATATCACTGTCATACAAGACTTTAAATGCCTCTTCTTTTGTAATGTTATGGAACAATATCACAACCAGTGTATAAAAATATCACTTAATGTTGAAAAGAATATCATACTTTACCAACAACAATATAATATCATATCCTGAAGATTGTTTATATTTTTGGTTAGAACTACGTTACTCTTATAACTTTGATAAAGTAATACAGTTTGTTAGAAATTTTTTTTTAGAGTAACTCAATAACAATATCATAATTGTATCATAATTTGCCCTTTTTTATTATGTTTTGTACGGAGTAAGTTAAATAAAAAATATATATCTTTATAAGTATCACAAGATATTGTAAACAATATCACGCGTTATAGCAAGCAATATCACATGATATGGTTTTTGACACTATTTGGTTATGAATGGAGGAAGTAGTAAACAATAGATAGGTAATAGAAGGCTAGAAAATAAGAACTATATTTGACTAATATTAACAACTAACTAGAAGAAGCAGAAGAGTTTGTAGGCGTGTGACTTTGAGCATTTGACTAGCTTTGCTCAGTTGTAGATTTTATATTGTTGACATAATACACTATGCAATTAACGATATCAAATTTCTATCTTTGTGCCATTTTTCAATCATTTATAAGGAACAATAGATATCTTCATAAGTATCAATTGATATTTTACTATAAGAATTATCAAAAAAATATCACAATTCACACACAATAGTATCACATTTAGCTGAAACAATATCACATTAAAAACGAATCTTGTTACCCTCAAACTATTTGTCATTGAGAAACAATATCACTACATATAAGATAAAATATCATTGTTGTTCATAAACAATATCACAAAATACCAGCAGCATTTCTAGTTCATTCCTACATTAGTATACTACTCTTACAAAATTACATCAATCAATGCATTTTTAATAACATTGTCGACACAATCTTACTACCCATGTTAGTTCCTTCTTCTCCTTCTACCCCTACTTCTCCAACAATCTTGTATCGTCATTTAAATGTCTTTAGCTATTGTCGATCATCAACGCATACCATCTTCTGCACAAAAAGCTTTGTAGAATGATTTTGTATGTGTATTTCAGTGTTAATCTTCTGTATCTGAATAAGATACTCCTTCCTTTTTTTTTCGTCTTCATCTATTGTCCTCTTTGTCATCTTTTTTTAGCACAAGCTTCACCTTCTTGCTTGGTGTTTGTTCAACCTCATCTTTTTTTGCTAGTTGCCTCTTTTTTCCAATTTTTTGGTAGAAATATTTGTCAGTTTCTTCATCTTTGTCATAATTAATATCTGCATTACAATATCCCACATTATACATGTTTAACCATTCAATGTCCAAATTAAGTCAACAAATATAGTCAATGTATATCACAATATACATTTTTTTGTAACAAATTCACAGTAACATTATACTCCGTATCTCACTCCTTTCTTTGGTTTAAACTACTTAATCTACCAATATTAAGATGATTAAATATCCTACTAATTTTTACATTCAATATCACATTATACTACCAACAATATCACATTTTTCATTTTTTTACCATAGCCAACGTGAATATCTACACTACTCATAAATGAACACTAACTCTCAGTTAATAAACTACATTGTCAAAAAGATCAATTTCGTAGTAGTAAACCATGAATTCTAGAATTAAACAATAGCAAAACCTAACTTATGCAATTAAATTGAAGAACATCTAATGAACAACTACAAAATACAATTCATTGTACTTAAATAGTTCACTATGGTAATATAATCGTCAAAAACAATGTTTAAAATCATCTATGACGGAGATTTTAACAATTCTAAACAATTATACAAACAGAAATGAAAATAACAAAAAATATGTTGGAGTAGGTGTCCTCCACAATAGTGCGCCACATAATAAATCTTATTATGGAATATAATTGGGATAATTATTGACTATATATATGATTAGTCAGTTGATTAACGTAAATCAATAACGGTTGGCTGACTAGAGTTTGACGTTATTGTCGTTTGACGGCGGTGATCAACTGATCCCTTTCGGTCACACCTAAAGGATGAAATCCAAATAGTAACTAATTATTTGTATACGATACAGTTAATTAGTACATTACATATATTCGATATGTACGAGAGTTAATTGTTAGAAATTGAGTTAAGAACTCAAATTCGATTAAACTTATTTTTCAATTATGCGATAATTGACTAATAAATTTATATCTTATTTTAATACGATTAAATAAGATTTAACTTAGTAATTAATCTTTAAATTACTAAATTAGTTGAGGTTTTGAGATAGAGGTAATTAGTTAATTATATTTACAAGGAGTTGTAAAATAAATTAACTAAGCATTGTGGGACCCATTATATATTGATATAATGGTAAAATATTACTTAAAATGTTAAGTACATATTATTTATTTAATTGAGTCATATAATTGTTATATGATCAAATTAACACTTAAGTATACAAGATAATTAACCATATGATCAATAAGTATTTGTGAGACAAATATCAAAAATCAAAATGGACCAAACTAGGCCATAATGGACCGGTTTTGGTAGTAGTTACATGGTGATGAGTTTGTTCTTATTTTTACTCTTTAGTTACTTTTTGAAAGTGACATAACAAGTAGTAAACAATCATCATCTTTTCTACAACACTACACTCAAATGCATGTGATAAAATTGAACAAATAATAGTCCAATTGTGGACTAAATATTTCGGCCAAATGGCCTTAAAATGAGCATTGTGTTCATTTTTCTAAGTACTTGATTTTTGTTCAATTGTCATACTTCTTTCTAAAATCCTTCTTCTCACTAAAACTCTCATATACTAATATTTACTAAGTATTACTAGTGTAGTAATATAGTCATAATATTAGTAGTATTATATCTATCTTATTATCTAGTTAATAATAAGGGTAGAGTATTTGGTGTCATCTTGGTGCAACTTGAAGGAGGTCTTCTTGTTTGGAGATTTCTTGTGTTCATCCATATTTATAGCTCAAGAACAACAAGAAGGAGTTCTTGTGGTGCCCATATAATTTCCATATCAATGTGAGGAAATTTCTTCTTTTATGTAAATGTCTTTATATTTGCATGCATGTTACATAGATCATTATAAACTAAATTAAAAAGTAATTTGGTAATTAATTAGAGGAGTCTAATTAAGGTCTATGGACTTTCAAAATACTCTATAATTAGTTTGATATTTTGATGTAAACTTATTTTTTATGCATCTAATTTAACATACATACAATGATGTCTCAGAAAATTAAGATTCACAAGCAAATAATACGTAATAGTTAACTAAATATTGCGGAAATTGAAAAAAAAATTAAAAACATATACCTGTATGAATTTCTAGAGAAATTAGTGAATTATTCTATTGTATAGAATGAATTAGTGTTGAATGTTGATTTCAAGTTGAAATTTGGTGATATCTAAAGCAAAATTTTAGAATTTGGGTGAGATTTTAGGTTTATTGTTTGGTATTCTGAAATTTAGGGTTAGAGAGAGAAGTTTTTTTTTCTTTTTTGCTTAACTGACATTAGTCATTGGGAATTGGTGGGTTCACGTGTAATAATCTCAGCAGTTCGTTTCTTTTACATCCAACGGCTCATATCAGGACTCATGGACCCAAATATTTAGATGGACTCACCGGATCCTACCTATATATATATATATATATATATATATATATATATATATATATATATATATATATATATATAGAGGCGGGATCTCGTGAGTTGAGTTCTTATGGTGAGTTGGTACTACCAAAGTGTTATTGTAGTGTTACTCTTATGTTCTCATAATTCTTTTTTATGCTGATTATATTACTTTTTGTTTTTTCTTTACTTTTTTTTTTTACCACATATTATTATAGTGTTACGATTACGTTATTTTTTATACTTTTTTTT